>OZ025216.1:8412913-8427913 GCA_964019055.1 Anthopleura xanthogrammica | reverse complement strand
AGTAGGCGAAATTATTATATTATATTGGATACCATTATAGATATTGGCTCCTGATTTATTTAATGCCATGCAGATACAGTAGTTTGACAAGAAGGGTGGATCAAGAGGGAAGTTTTCAGTCTTATAGCCTCACAATGATATGTGAGGCTATTAACACTCTCTTAATCTTCCATAAATATATCTTATAACACAGCCAGAAAAGCCTGCAAAACAGAAGAGACTAAATTCACTTGATACCTTTAGAGGGTAAGGATACAATATTGACTTGACAAAAAGTATACCTCAAAGCAACTTCAACCAACCATCCAGTCTATCCATGCACTCATCCACCCAATGTTCACACACTCTTCCATATGCAGGTCTGTATATAAATAGTTAATGAATGATCAACCAACCATCCAGTCTATCCATGCACCTATCCACTCATCCAATGTCCACCTACCTTTCCACATAATAATAATAATAATAATAATATGTCTTTAATTCATTCGTTAAAATACATAACAAATGTTACAATTATTTAAATAATAAGAATAAATACACGATACCTACCTTCCCACATATCTGTATTTAAACAGTTGTTGTCATTTTGTTTCAGGATAGCTTTGACAATCATGATATTTGTCAACTATGGAGGTGGTGGTTATTATTTCTTTAATCATTCCAGATGGAACGGTTAGTACACCAGCTAATGTACTTGCATTAATGTTTACATCAAAACATGACATTTCATTACACCATGAATTTTTCCATGTTTCTGGAAGGAAAAACCTTTTGACACATACCAATTTCAGGAAAGCACAGGTGGTGTACATGTCAATGTATATCTGTAGCACCCATGTGACCCGGCTTTGAGCCCTGCCACGGTTTCTCACATTTTTTTTCTGGATGGGAAAACCTTTCAAGACATACTAATTTTAAGGTTTTCTATTGGGACACCTGTTTTACTTGAACTGAAGTTTAAGACATTTCTTTTTCTAGCAGAGTTTAATGTAATCCATATATTTTTGTAGGGTTGACAGTGGCTGATCTTGTGTTTCCATGGTAATGTATTCAATCAAAATACTTTTTTTTTTACAAATATGGCACTTACAGTACGTCTAATGTTTTTGGCAGATTTCTTTTATTTTTGAGCCCTGAATAGTAAATCTTATTACCATCAATCACAAACTTGGGTTATAAATATGAGGCATGTTTTTTCTAAGCCAATAAACTTGTCCCAGTATTCTGATTGGCAGCTGTTGAAATGCTAGTTTGCAAATGAGACTTCAAGCCTCATTGGTCACACTCCAACAATAATGGCTATAGTTTCTCAATAGACCATTTCACGGTTGTCGTGGCTCAACCTCAGCCTCGGTAGTTAGTTAGCTTCACAAATTCATATATTCTTTTTACAATATATTTTATGAATTTTAGCTTTATATACATTAGCCTAATTTATTTTTAATATTTATGCTCAGTTTTATATTCTATTTTAATATATTGTCCTATTTTTCCGTTTATTTCATTTTAAGTTAATTCCAGGACCTCTCTGAAAATCACCAATGTGAGAGAGTTTTCCTGGAGCATATTTTTTGTTTTTTGTTTTAATTAAAAAAATCTGCATCTCGAAAATGGTCTATTGTTTGGTAATGTGTACATTCCTTAAATTAACGTGAGCTGTAGTCAAATTCTAAAGATTATATTACACACTATCGAGGCTGAGTTTGAGCGACAACAACCGCGAAATGGTCTATTGTTCAACATGCTTCCATGTATGATAGTTGAACTATGTTTGACACCAATACCCATTCATTGTCAGGTTTATGTGGATCATGGGTGTGTCCATTACACTATCGTTCCGTGGACTAAGGCGACGTCAAGTTAAGAAACGCCACATTTTTGTTAAGATCATCAGACGGACTGTCATTCTATTTGGTCTTGGACTCTTTACTAGTAACTGTAAGTAACTGTTGGTTGTATTGTCAGGGATTAGCCCAGAGGTTGTTTCAGGGTTCTATTAATTTTGTTTTTTTGTTTACTAAGATCTGTACAGTATATGATAGATGTGCTCATTTTTTATCCAAAACTTTGTCCAAACATTTTCTTGTTGTGTTTCAGTGGGTGATTTAACAATTTACCGTGTACCAGGAGTACTCCAGAGATTCGCTGCTTGTTATTTTGTTGTTGCTTTAGTTCAGCTTATTGCAGGACCAAATGAAGACTCGCAGGTAAACCATGCCAATGTCCTTTATTATTTTGTTTGTGCTTTTGTTTATTTCTTTGTTTGTTTTGTTCTTTTGTAATTTTTTTGTTTTGTTTTGCTGGTTTTGTGATTGTTCATTCATTCGTCTGGTTTTTCCCCTGTTTGTTTGCTTATTTGTTTGTTTGTTTGTTTGTTTGATGTTTTGTTCATTTGTTTGTTTGTTTGTTTGATGTTTTGTTCATTTGTTTGTTTGTTTGTTTGATGTTTTGTTCATTTGTTTGTTTGTTTGTTTGATGTTTTGTTCATTTGTTTGTTTGTTTGGTTGCGGTTTTTTTTTTCTTTGTTTGTTGTTATGTTTGTTTGCTTGTTTGTTTGTTTGTTTATTTGTTTGTTTATTTGTTTGTTTATTTGTTTGTTTATTTGTTTGTTTATTTGTTTGTTTATTTGTTTGTTTATTTGTTTGTTTATTTGTTTGTTTGTTGTTGTGTTTGTTTGCTTGTTTATTTTTCCATTTGTTTGTTTGTTTGTCTATTTTTTTTAGCCTTGATCTGTTATGCAGATTTTATTGCTTATAACTCAAACCAAACCAAACCACCAGTGACTCCAGATAGAGGACTACTTACCCATATATCTATTTAAACTTAACCCTTCACTTTAATAATCTTTTTGTTATGCAGCCTACAGGCAAATGGTGGGATCCTATTCGTGATGTGGTAGTCCTGTGGTCACAGTGGTGCTTCATGTTCATCATCCTCATTATCTACATCATTTTCACTTACGCAATCAAGCTCAATTCTTGCCCAATGTAGGTAGCCTTGTAGAACATTAAATATAATGTCACATCATAAAATATTCCCCCTTTTTAAAGGAGATTGATCCTAGCATACATAAATATTTTCTTTTCTTTAACCGTCCCTTGTATTACTAGGGTAGCACATAACACCTAAATTAGCCAGTGGCTAACAAACCTATGGCCCTATAAGTGACTAGTAATGTTGCAAGTAAAATATTGATATATACATATCTATGTTTTTTTAGTGGGTATACAGGCCCGGGGGGTATTAGAGAAAAGTATCCTGAGGCCTATAACTACACTGGTGGTATTGCCAGTAAAATATTAATATATATATATCTATGTTTTTCTAGTGGGTATACAGGCCCGGGGGGTATCGGAGAAAAGTATCCTGAGGCCTATAACTGCACTGGTGGTATTGCCAGTAAAATCGATGAGTGGATCTTCAAAGATCATGTGTATCATAAAGGAACTTTCAAGGTATGTGATGTGCGTTGATAAATAATTTCTTGTGAATGCAAAGTATTTGCGCATCTCTTTTTTTAATCAAAATAACTGCAAGAGTTCATTGTTCACATGCAGGAGACGTGTTTGTTTGATGTTGCAGGACCTGTACAGAGTGACTGTATATCATGATCCGGAAGGAGCTCTTGGTACTCTAACATCAATCTTTCTTGTCTTTCTTGGAGTGCAGGTACAGTTTACCCTTTACTGTACCTATGTGCTTGATGAGAAGATATCATATGATACTGGTTGTGATGGTGATTATGATGATGATGATGGCATTGGTGATGGTGATGGTGGTGGTGATATTGATGATGGTGATGGTGATGATAAATGATGATGATGGTGGTGGTGATATTGATGATGATGGTGATGATGATAGTGATGATGATAGTGATGATAGTGATGATTGCGTTGGTGATGATAATGATGGTGATTATGATTGGTGGTGATGATGATGATGGTAGTGGTGATTGTGGTGATGATAATGGTGATGATAATAATGGTGATGGTGATAATGATGATGACGACGACGACGACGACGATGATGGTGAAAATAACGATGATGACGACAATAGTGATGTTGATGGTAACGATACGATGATGGTGGTGGTGGTTGATGATGATAGTGGTGATAGCGATGGTAATGATAATAATGGTGTTGTGGTCGTGGTAGAACATTAGCCATGAGAGTAATGGTCATGATAACCAACATTAGTAACAACAAATGCATGATTATTTTCAGGCTGGGATAACTCTCTACACATACCCTAGTCACAAGGCTAGAGTGTCACGCTGGCTTATCTGGTCTGTCATACTGGTATATATACACATTATATAACCCGTGTACTGTATAAACTCGTTCATTAGACATCATTCATGGCATCTAAAGCAGTCAATCAAAGGAGAAAAAAACTCACTTTCTCCATCTTTTCCTATTATAATTTCAGGGTTGTCTGGCTATTGGTCTGAGCGGTGGTACCCAGAATGAGGGTGTTGTACCCATCAACAAGAACCTATGGTACTGTGATGTCTATATCAGTGATCTTGACTGTGATGTCAATAGACCCCTTGCACTAATTCACCGGGGGATCATAATGATAAACAATTATTGGATGAGGTTGAGCGTGATATCGTAAATTATCAAGACCAAGGCAGTTTTATCTGCCGAATCTGTAAGCTGAGGCGGATAGAACTGCCAAGGTCTTGATATTTACGATATCATGCGAAAACCGAATTGTTTTATTATACATTTTGTAAACTAAGAATAAAGATTTAATTCTGCTTTCGAAAAAATAGCGAACGTATTTCCGTTTCCATTGTGACCTTGAGTGAACTCGACATGATAAATGTATTATCTGTAGGTATAATATAAATGTATGATGATGAAAAATATTAACATCACAAAAGATTTCAATCCTCAAGAGAAGGGAGTTCTTTTGTTTTGACCCTCAGTTTGAGAATTAGTGCAAGAGGTCTATAGTACTACATTATCTGCAGTCGTACTTCTTGGTATTTCTCAAGGTGTTTACTTGTTTTAATATATCTTATAGGTCTGTGTCATTCATCTTTGCTACTGGATCCATGGCATTCATTCTTTTATCTGTCTGCTATCTGGTAGTTGATGTGTTTGACCTGTGGAATGGAGCCCCTTTCATCTATCCTGGTAGGTCTGTGCTTTCGCATGGCATTCTCATGGCTTGCAAAAACAGATTTTTTGAGAAAAAAAAAACGGGTGTCCCAAGTTTTTCCCCGCCGTACATCCTGATCTTATGTGCTTCGTCTTCCTCAACAGGTATGAATTCTATTGCCATATACTGCGGCTCAGAACTGATCGGGGAACACTTTCCATTCAGCTGGAATCTGGACGAATACCACACACACGGAGAACAGCTGGCGATGAACCTCGTGGGGACTGGATGCTGGTTAGCCCTCGCTTATTATATGTGTTATATTGAATTCTTTGTTAAAATCTAAATCTAAAATCTAAAATAATTCGCAAAAGAGATGTTGAATGAACTCCAAAGTGGTTGCCATAGCGACCATGGTAATCACTTCTGCGCATGCGTAACGAAAAATATGTGTATCAGTAGAAAATAGTGAATCACATCACAAGATAAAATACATAGAGCTTATTAAATATTGGTAATTAATAGTGAAATATAATAAAACTAAGAACAAGAAGCACTGGAGCGAGAGAGCCTTGGGAAATATTCGGCTTATTTTAAAAATTCTAAAGTTTGTCAGAGCCAAACCCGATAGGCAATAGGACATAGGATATAGGAGATAAGTCATTACAAGATCCAAGAATAGCTGGAATGACTTGTGCTTCTTACTATTATTATGGAGGTTACTGTTGAGATATCCAGCGTCGCTCCTAGTCCTGAACAAATGCATGTAAGATGTTCCAAATAAGGAGAAATCTTGAACGTAAGATAAACAAGGTGAAAGACATTCATTTCCAAAAAAGGTTGTCGAATCCAAAGCTGATAGGCGATAAGCGATAGAAGAGTAGGTCCAAGAACCAAGAAAACCTGGATTGACTTGTGTTTCTTATTGTTTTCTCGTCTTGAACAGCTTAGTGTTGAGATATCCAGTGTTGTTTGTAGTCCACGAAACCTTTTTAAAGGCCTCGATTATTCGTGTTTAGTTGTTGAAATAGTTGTATAGACCCCTTGCAGCACGTCGGAATGCAGCTCAATTTGGAGGACAAAACAATAGGTTCCAATTCTCGGAAGATTGAAATTCTTTTGTTTTGTCCTCCAAATTGAGCTTCTCTGACGTAAGCTGAAAGGGGTCTATACAACTCCGACTCTATAAAGTTTGGTTTCTGGACCACTCGTATCCACTACCCTAACCAAAATGCAACACCATCTTTAAAGATCATGCCGGCGAGTAAGACAAGTACATAGTATTATAAAGATTGATAAACTTGTAGATAAAAACCTTAGAAACTAATAAGAATGAGAATAATACTTTATTTGTATAACGTAAATTCCAAAAGTCAAATTACGCTTCACAATATTAAAAACACACCAAAAACAGCCAAAATAAAATAAATAAGTCTAAACTAAAACGATTATAAAAGAGTGACTATAAAATAAGAGCAGTTATAACATAGTTTATAAAGAAAAAGTAATTAATCTATAAAATAAGCTTGTTTGAATAGGTAAGTTTTTTAAAAGCCTTTTACTGATTATAAGAATTACAGGATGAACGATCGAATATTATTTCCATTTCTAGTAGTAAATGTAGTAGGAGATAGTTATTTTTTGGCGACATTTCAGTAGAAATCTCTTTTAATATTTTATTCATTTCTTATGAAGTTTTTAGTTTTTTTGAATTCCAAAACAATCAATTAAAAGCAGCGTTAATCTGTAGTTAAGCTTCTACAGCATCTTAGCAAAGTTATATTAACTATGATCTTAGCTTCTACAGCATCTTAGCATAGTTATATTAACTATGATCTTAGCTTCTACATCATTTTAGCTCGCTTCACTCAACATGCAGATAGAAAGACAGATTAAAGATCAGATAGAGTCATTCCAATAAACCTGGACACTACTGACTAGGTGTTAGTGTTTATTAGATGCAAAGGAACAAATAGCCTCCTTTGCAGACGTTCTTAGGGTCGTCACGTCGTCACGCAACGTTTCTCTCTCGTGGGGAGAGAAGTATTGCGTGACGACCCTAAGAGCGTCTGCGTAGGAGGCTAAGGAACAAAAGGAAGCAAAACTTTTAGCATCTAATAATTTTTATTTGATTAATAAGTATTGCCCAAGTTTTTACTGGAATGACTTTGCTGTAGAATATAATTCTTTCCAATTGCCTTTATTTTGCAACGTTTTCTGGTTAAGATTGGTAGACTTTTGCTATATTTTTGTGCATAATTCACTGCAATAAACACCTTTCTGTATTTGTTACTTTGTTGTTGTCTTTCGTTTCTTTCCTTCCCAATTTTTTTCATCTCTTTGTTTTCAGTTAAACTTTTTCATCCAGATTTCTTACAAATGTAAGCTCTTAGTTTTTGGCCACACGAGACAGGTCCAAACAAACCATTAGCTGCTTGTATTACTCCACACGTTTCATTCTTGCCTTTTCTCTTCGAGGTGTCCCATTTTGATACCGTGACCGTGCTTCCCTCAGACCATCTCCATACCCCACCCCGCTTATACATGAACCCAATAGCATACGAAGAAACTGCCGTTTTAAGGTGGCGCTTCACGAAGTTCCACTCTTTGTTGTCATGGAGATGAAGAAGACTTGCTTTGAACTTTGTACACCTGGTTTGGAGTCGTTTCCAGGATTGTGGTTTTCGTATTTTGTGCTTGAACAAATAGCAAGCATCGTTATGCCGTATCCATCTGCGAGGACATTGTAATATTTCTGAAAGATATAAGATTAAAGGGGCACTTGAATGAAAATCGATGAAAATTGGAAATGACTTGAAACTTGGTTAAACTTATCTATATGGCCCCAAGAGTAGCCAAGCAACATATTTTCTTCACAGTCAAAAGTGGCGGATAAATATCATTTTTTTCAGCATCTAAATTGTGAGTAAATGACGTCATACATTGTTCTTTTACAACCCTATTGTTCTTTTAGTTTTTAAACCAAAATTTCTCAACTGCAAGTGGCTCCCAGGCTAAGATTTTCACCAATTTGGTTTTCATAATCATATTTGAGTCATATTATCCTCAAATACTTGAATTATTCGGACTTTCAAAATATGGGGCGTTTTCATCGAAATGCCTCTATATAAGATGCAAAGTACTGTAACAACAAGCTGAATTGATCCTGTTCCCCGAAAGGAATTATGTGTCAACTATTTTTGGGTAGCCTTTCCCGAGCAAGGACCTAGGAAATGCTAATCAAAATACAATGTCAAATCCTCAATTCTGATTGTTTGACCTTGAGTTCGTTCTGAAGGTCAACTCAGCTGGTTATTAAAATGATTATAATACAAACACATACTCACTTTTACAGTTTGGTGCTGGTGAAGTCCAAGTCCCATCGTCCAGGCAGACACTTCGATCACTTCCTTCCATCACGTGATTCTTGTTACACGTGAATGTCACACGAGATCTGTAGGTGTAGTTACCATGGATACTCATGGCTCCATTTACAGGTGGATTGATTCTGTCACACAATCTCTCTTTTCGTTCACGAATAAAAGAAAACTAGAATTAGAAAGACCCATGAAGGCTCATTTCCATCATAATAAACAGCCATGGTGGCTGGAAAAATTTAGGTATTAGCCATTCCGAGGACAACTGGGTCGAGTTGGCATTGCAGTGCATTGTGGGACTGTTTTAGAGACGCCATCTTGTAAAACTGCAGTGCCAACTCGACGCAGTTTTTTCCTCGACCTCTGATTGGCCAACAGTTATTGGTCTTACTTTTGCATTGTGGTTGTGTTCCTGACCAGTTGCCGTTGGCCTGACATTCTCTCAAACTGGATCCAATCAGACGATATCCTCGTCTTGTGCATCTGAACTTGATTCTGGCTAGATATGTTGTCTTGGCAACGTCTTTGGCGCCGTTAGCAGGGGTTGGTAAATCACCACAATCAACAGCTGCATTGACAATACGAGTACATCAATTTGAATTTGAGTGGACTAAATAACAAGCAGGCGTAGCTCAGTTGGTTTAATTGAGTAATGATGGCGAGATGGGGTAAAGTATGCACCGTCGGCTTCCTGGGATACCAGCCACGTAGCTGATAAAGGAACTACCGACGTTCAAATAAATATGGTTGCTTTACTTTTTTTACGAAGTGCGATGCTGCTTTATAATTAAGCACTGTCTGTAAAGCGAACACAACCAAATGCGTCTGCCTGTAGCTCAGTGGTAGAGCATCCGCCCGGTATCCGGAAGGTCACGGGTTCGATTCCTGTAAGTCTAACTTGAATTTATTTCCGAGCCACTGCACAAGGGAGTGACTACTGAACAGCTCATCTACTGTCTGCGCAGTTATCTGTGGTTTATTTTTCGTTTTTTCATCCGTTTTCAGTTATCATGAGTTCTACATTGCGTGACGTGAGAGAGGACAGGGAAAAGAGTAGACAGTACAATAAAAACACTTACGTGTACACAGTGGTTTGATACCACTCCAAGAGCCATTAGTCAAACATTCCCTCATGGAAGATCCACGCATCGCGTGTCCGGGAAGGCAGTGGTAGTAGACTTTACTCTTGACCTTGTAAACCAGCCCAACTTTATAGCCATTGACAGGAGTTCCAGGGTCCCCACAACTCTTAGCTGCAAAGAATAAATATTGACCGTTAGATATTGCACAAGGGCGGATACTTGGTTGGATGCTTGTTTAGTGTCTGGCAAGTTGCCTGAGATTCGTAGCAGTTTGATACTCAGTATCCACAAACATTTTATGGAACTTACGGGAGCATCTGAAGAGATTATTTGACCAGGTGTTTCCTTGACACGTCCATACCCCAGTACCAAGCAAGGCGTAACCAGGTGCACACATGTGAAATAGTAGCTCGCCTTTCTCATAAAACTGTTTGTTTGGACCATAGATTCTGACATTTGGCAATGAGATTGGTCTGGTGCAAGTGTCTCCTGTAAGAAAATGAAGAAACCCTTGTGATTATCTGATAGTCTGACGCATGGGGTGCGGTCTGTTTAACAGTGCTTTCTGTCCTGTACTTTTAGCTTTGTCTGTCTGTCTGTCTGTCTGTCCGTCCATCCGTTTCTCTGTCTGTCTGTCTGTCTGTCTGTCCTGTACTTTTAGCTTTGTCTGTCTGTCTGTCTGTCCGTCCGTCCGTCCGTCCGTCCGTCCGTCCGTCCGTCCTACTGTCTGTCTGTCTGTCTGTCTGTCTGTCTGTCCGTCCATCCGTTTCTCTGTCTGTCTATCTGTATGTCCTGTACCTTTAGGTTTGCATACTGGAGGATCACTAGACCACTGCCCAGCAATACACAGGGGCTCATCAACACCAATAAGATCGTAGCCTTGATGACAGTAAAACAGGAGGCGTTGGCCCTCAGCAAAGTTGTTGCCATGGCGACCACCGTTCAGGGGCATCCCAGGATCTTTACATTGAGCTGTAAAAAAAGAAGTTAAACTTGAGTTGCTTCAAGGAAGAGTTACAAAACATGTTAAGGGCGAGATCAAGAAGTAGATGTGTTAAGAGGTTGTCATTCATTGCTAAGGGTTGCTTGTCCATGACTAGTAGTTGTCGGTGGCCGGTTACGTAGAACTGCCAAGAATATACCTTATTCATCTTGGTGCAATGTTTTCCTATTACAGAACACGTTTCATTCCCAAGAGTATCGTTTCTTTGTTTAACGATTCCGATGAAACGAGACTTGAATATGGATACAGCTCAAACAAAGAATCTTATTTTCAAGAAAATGACAAGTGGCCTGAAATGGGAAAACATTGCACCAAGGCGGATAAGGTCTATTTGTTGTCAATAATTGGATATCGAAGATTGGTTACCAAGGACTGAATGTCAATGACTGGTTGCTAAGGGTTTATGGCACCCCGCTTTTTCTTGTAAGACTTACCTCTGCATCGTGGCACCATTCCCGACCAACTACCATTGATACAAGTGATTTGTGAATAACCGAACAGTGTAAAACCCTTCTGACAGAAGAACTTTACTGTTTGTCCTTCAATAAAATCATTACCATGACGACCACCATTCGCAGGATTCCCTGGGTCACTACATGAGGCTGTCAAGATGATAGATGTTACACAATGATTAACTGGACAATGAAAATGCGCACCTTGGCTATCTACAGTATTACGATACTAGGCAATAAATATAGCATTCTCAGTCAACTGGCCTCGTATAGCTTTTCAGTTAATCCAGTTGGCTCGCACCTTTATGTAAGGATATAAATATTTAGTAATTTAATTGTGTACTTTTAAGGTGCAAAATAAAATCATTGTCATTGTTATTGTCACCTTGACTACCACTCCCTGAACCATCATCACCATCTTCATCATCGTCTACAATACATGAAGGTAGCCGGTTGTCCCATCGTCCATCATTACATGTTAGGTTTGCAAAACCTTGAAGTTTAAACCCTCTTTTGCATCTGTACTGGATGAGACTGGCATGTCGCAGATTTAAGTTTATACACAATCCATTTCTTGGAATTCCAGGATATGCACATCGAGCTGGTAAAAAAAGTTACTATATTTTGTTTATAAAGAAATAGAAAACGCACGCGCGTACTGTGTGCAGAACATGAGAGTGTTAAGAGAAGCATTCACGACACGCAGCAGAGTGCTTCTCGTGACCCTTCTCGAGTGTTCTGGCAATCTCCAAGTGCTTAATGATTTCACAAAATTGGTTTTTTTAATAAAATATAAATGCACACCCGTGCTTTGTACTCTCATAATGCAGCACCATCAACCAATCAGAGAACGAGATCTATAACAGTTATTTCATAAAGTATGTTAAACTGTGTGCACTCGATGCAGCAGACATATTTACCTTTACAGGAAGGCGTAGGTTTATCCCATGTACCATTCGTACATCGTACAGTAGCAGCACCAATCAGATCATGATCAGGACGTTTGCAGGTAAAGTTAACAGTCATTCTGTCCAGGAAATCATTTCCAATTCGTCTGCCATGGTTTGGTTGACCAGGATCAGGACAGGACACTACAGAAAGCACCACATAACTCTATCAGTCGTGTCACGTCATTATTGTAGTATGAACTAACGTGACAAAGTAACGCAATCTTACCGTGACACCCGTAAAATTCCATTCGTAGACAAGGAGCAAATGTTTCTTCCTTTCCGGTAGTAACACCATTGACTTTCAGCGGATACACTCTAACGTCATGCGCAAAGAGGGCAGGGCGGAATGTGTTGGTGTTGCCAGATACATAGTTCTTGTACGAGTTGCCTTTCAGCACCTGTAGATAACACATTGCGCCTGTTTATCTTATCACAAAACGGTTTTTCTCAGCGATATTCATTTTAGTAGCATCCAACTGATCTGGAATAGTGACGTAGAAATGACGTCACTGCAAAACTGAGGTGTCATGAAGCCTGCGCAAATCGACTTATGATCATTTATATCTGAGATAAATCTAGATTTGTATGAAATTAGTATGATATTTATCATTTAGTGGGAAAATAGAATCAGGAATTAACCGTTTCTGGAGTCTTCTGTCTGCTAAGGATGACACCTCAGTTTTGCAAATTTTCTCGATTCTGATTGGCTAATATTTTTCCCTCAGATCAGCTGGATGTATATATTCTCTTTTCAAGAAAGTTAGTCACCTGAAAAGCTACAAAAACGAGACCGAATAGGATTATTGGTTTTTACATGTTTTTTACATGTTTCAACCACTTGATAAATATTGATGAACTTAAAATCCTTTATTATGCAGTTATAATTTTCCTCCTTTGATCATTCTCAAGCTGCAGTTTGCATCAAAAAGTTTTACTTGTTTTAGAAAATGTTTCCCATGATCCTCAGCGGTCTCAGCTTTGTAGTTTTTTGGTGACTAAGTTTATTAAAATAAGTGATACAGGTATTTCAAAAAAAGGTTGAAGGGGCGAACGATGAAAGGTCGTTCTCCCCTTCACCTCACCCTTTCTTGAAATAGCTGTATACAAGAGAGCATCAATAAGAGAGGGAAACCTCTTAATACCACGCGCGCTATGTGAATTCCCAGTTAGGATATTTTTTAGCATCCAAAGTCGTTTGGTTTTTAACTTTTTGATGGCGTGGACGTGTTTTTCGACAAAATCTATTAGATAAAGCAAAAAGATCAGGATTGGCTATGCTCTGTTCTCTGATAAAACACGACTGAGGCTGTTGAACACTCAAAAAGACGCGAAATTTATGCTACTTCCAGGTTTGGATGAAGCAAGAAGCACACAATTTTTGAAGCACTGGAGTAGGGTGAGGAGAAAATTGACCTTATGCGAATGCTAAAAATAGTCCAACCGGGAATCACATGGCGCGTGCGATATTAAGAAGTTTCCCTCTCTTATTTATGCCCTCTTGCTGTATACCATGAAGTTGTTTCTTTCTCACCTTAGTATATTCGATCCATCTCCCATCTCTTGTCATATATTCAATACGAAACATTTCTACCCATATATACTCTGTTTTACTTCCCTGAATCCTCATTCCTGTCACGTGAACATTTTTACCAAATGACACGTGTATCCATGGCGTGACGTCATTTTGTTTAGCACACCATGCCGAGGTACTGTTGATTTGTGCCTCGTGTGGTGAGTGAAGAATATCTTGAAATGATGAGGATGACAAGTTGAAATTTGACAATCTTGAGCTGCAAGAGGTCTGGACACCTGGAGTGGAAATATTATGAAAGGTCACTAGTAACTCGTGGATACGCGAAGCGTAGAAGCTATGAGGGGCCTGAATATGCAAATGTGTCACCCAGTCACTCACTCACTTAGATGCTAGTAAATCGATATTTAACCCGAAGGGGGGGGGGGGGGGGGGGGAGGCGGTACTCCCTTTGTCCAAGTGGTAGGGGTGATCGACGCTTCTTTTAGTTATGAAAATATTTCCAGTGTGAACCTTTTAGGGGTTCCGGCTCAAAAGTAAATTACTTAACATGACTCCGTACCTTTTAGGCCGTCATTTTTTTTCTTTTTTTCTTTATTGAACAAACATGAATAGAAGAAATAGCAGTATTATTGACTATATGACGATGCTTTGCAAATCGTTTGAGAAACAAAATGTTTTATGAACCAGAGCGTTTATTTTTAAGATTTAAATAAAAAAGTTACTGATATAAAGTCGTAACTTTTAGAGGGTTGAAATCAACACCGCTTTAACAGCTCTCTTAATTATTCGTATTTTTTAGGGGTCATTTTCAAAATCGACCACCAATCACCCCAACCACTTGAACGAAGGCAGTACCCCCTCTCCCCCCCCCCCCCGGATATTTAAACGTTTATCCATCCTCTTACGTCATCTGCTTACGAATATTACGCGACACTAACCAAGTTCTTGTTGTAATTCTGTGGTCTAACTTCCTTCCTTTGGGTGTATCTGTTATCTGTTCCGCTTATCTATCTTCTTGATTGTTTTTCGCTATGCGAGCATCGCGCATCAGCTTAGAAGGAACTTACGGAGCCCGATTACTGCAATGCAAATTTCGTGATTGATTTTCCTTTTCCCGACTTTTTTCCCGACTTTTTTCTCGACTTTTCCCCCGACTTTTTCCCCAACTTTTTTCTCGACTTTTTTCTCGACTTTTTTCTCGACTTTTTTCTCGACTTTTTCCCCGACTTTTTCCTCGACTTTTTCCTCGACTTTTTTCTCGACTTTTTCCCCGACTTTTTTTCCGACTTTTTTCTCGACTTTTTTCTCTCGACTTTTTTCCGACTTTTTTCTCGACTTTTTCCCCGACTTTTTTCTCGACCTTTTCTCGACTTTTTTCTCGACTTGGAGTCAGGAAAAGGAAAATCAATCACGAAATGTGCATGGTACTTATCGGGCTCCGTAGCAAATGAATATGAGCTGCCTTACAGTTTGAGGATAGAGTTACACA
>OZ025216.1:8327913-8407913 GCA_964019055.1 Anthopleura xanthogrammica | reverse complement strand
ATGATAGTAATGATGATGATGATAGTTATGATGATGATGATGATGATAGTAATGAAGATGATGATAGTAATGATGATGATGATAGTTATGATGATGATGATGATAGTTATGATGATGATGATGATAGTAATGAAGATGATGATAGTAATGATGATGATGATAGTTATGATGATGAGGATGATGATAGTAATGAGGATGATGATGATGATAATGATGATGATGATAGTAATGATGATGATGATAATAATGATGATGATGATAGTAATGATGATGATGACAGTAATGATGATGATGACAGTAATGAGGATGATGATAGTAATGATGATGATGAAAGTAATGATGATGATGACAGTAATGATGATGATGACAGTAATGAGGATGATGATAGTAATGATGATGATGACAGTAATGAGGATGATGATAGTAATGATGATGATAGTAATGATGATGATGATAGTTATGATGATGATGACAGTAATGATGATGATGACAGTAATGATGATGATGACAGTAATGATGATGATGATAATAATGATGATGATGACAGTAATGATGATGATGACAGTAATGATGATGATGACAGTAATGATGATGATGACAGTAATGATGATGATGACAGTAATGATGATGATGATAGTAATGATGATGATGATAGTAATGATGATGATGATAGTAATGATGATGATAGTAATGATGATAATGATAGTAATGATGATGATAATAATGAGGATGATGATAGTCATGATGATATCGATTATAATAATGATGGCGTTGATGGTTGGATGATAACAATGATATTACCTCAAAATAAACGGGAATAATAATGGTGATCATGAGCAAACAAGTACTATATCTCACCCGTCCATCCATCACAGTTAAGTCCTGTGTTATTCGCGCTGCAGTTGAGGCACTGATAACCACGTGGACTACAAGCATTAACACACACTGCTCCATTCTTACATGGGGAACTCAAACAAGGATCCACTGCCACTTCCTAAATCAATGAAAAACATGAACGTCTTTTAGCCATGAAACAAAACAAATCACATATTAAGTTATAACTGTTTCATACATACTTTGGGCGCGTAATAGTCAAACCCAGGTCTACTCTGCGTACATCCAGGCTTGGATGCTAAGGTATTGTTGTTCAGTTCGCAAAGGTGTCTGGGACTGCCTTGAGTTTGGTAATTGATAGACTGACAGGATGGATGGTCAAGACATTCGAAAACACATTCCATAGAACTCTTCACTTGCATACTCTCGATCACATGGTTAAGCAGAGAGGAACCTAGTCAGTAAACACAACAAATAATGTTAGAGCAGAGAAAACTTTCAGCTTGGCCTTGTCGTGCTGTGCCGTGCCGGGGACCCAGTTCGAGCATTCTGATTGGATAGTCAGCAAGTCACACAATAGTGACAGATAGTCACACAATGCTATTAGTTGCACATCACTTGATTCCATCCCCCCCCCCCCCCCCCCCATCCGTTCCTTGGGCAGGTGTCTTTAGACGCGCGCGTTTGACACCGAATTAGTGATTCAGATTACCACAATACGAGTCGATTATTATTGGTTTAAAAAAGAAAATTATTTAATAGCTTCAACAGAGCATGGATAGACTCGTAGTCCATGTGGACATGCCCCATACTTACATAAACGTATACAAATTAATACGATTTACAACAGATACATAACTAACAACTAACATGACATGGATGATAAAGGAAAGAAAAAAAATCTATCGACAACAAACTGTTGCCGGAATAACAGATCTGCATTTACATCAAATGGTTTTAAAAGTTCTATTAATTTTGTAGCAGATAATTTAGTTGGAAAAAGAATAAGTTGTATTACGACTGTTTTTATACACACATCAAGCATTCCGCGCTACTGCTCTAAGCGCATGCTCAGGGGATTAAAAAGTGAGATAATATTTTGTAAGTAATGTTCACAACATGAGCGGCTGTGTTGTATGGGCTTTTACAATCTCGAGCCGCAGGCGAATGTTGTAAATGACTTGTGAAATTCAATAATAATAATTAATGAAGATAATGATTTCTGAGGAATAGATTTCAAAAGCAGTGTTATTTAAGAAAATATAGTTTGATGTTTTATAGGAGCATGCGTACAATGTTTTTTGACGTCACACATTGTTTGGTACAGGCATCCCACATTGGTTATTGTGCTTAGGTTAGGAAAGGAAGATGCAGGGTTTTTGATCTAGTTGGTGGGACTAGCTTTTGAAAAGGCTCTGGGAAACCATCTTCCTTTAAGCCGGACCCACAGGTTTATTAGTATTCTGTATCTCATACAGAATACTAATAGATCTATACAATCACAGTAGTTGTATCTTGATACACTCACTAGTTGTTGTATATTTTGATACAGATCACTAGTGATTGTATCAATTTACATGACAATTGTACTTGTGTTGTATGCAGCTTTACAGGCCATCCACGTGATTGGATTGCAAACATTTCATAGGTCAGAAAGCTCATGAATTATTAATGAATTTTACAAAACATGTTATATTTTAGTTGTATTTTTCTTGTCAAACACAATTTTCATTAAATAATCAAGATCACGTACCGTAAAGCGAATTCTGAGTCAAATATACCAAAAAAATTGCATATTTTACAAAATATTATCCTACTTTTTAACCCCCTGAGCAGCGCTTAGAGCAGTAGCGCGGAATGCTTGATGCGTGTATAAAAACAGTCGTAATACAACTTAAAGAGATGATAACTAGCGGTAAGCTAGTGTGGGCTGCGTCGGTGTTTCTAATGAAACAGTACAGTATGGATAAAAAGTTAAATTTTACACCGTAAAAAATAAGAGAGATCACTCACTCGCCTTTGATTATATCCATATAGAAAGGGCGCTATATAAATAATAAATTATTATCATTAAATAAATAAATCATTACTGACGTTACTCCGACGAAGGACTAGCGTCCGAAACGTCAGTAAGTGATCTCTCTTATTTTTTACGGTGTAAAATTTAACTTTTTATCCATACTGTAATACAACTTATTCTTTTTCCAACTAAATGATCTGTTACAAAATTAATATTAAGGTATTGGGATACGAAAAATGGCCGTTTTCCCTTAAAAAAAACCATTTTCTTTGGCTTTTTCATAAGCTTGACATGCTATCTTTCATATGTTTATGAAACTTTTGCCAAATTTTGATTGTAAAGCACAAAATTTTTCACAGATGTTTCACAGATATACTGTTTGCACTCTAGTCTTAAAAACTTTGTACATTGGTATCAGTTTATGTATGCACTCTTTGGTGATAAGTATTACAAAGTGCGACGAAGGTTATTACAAAGTGCGACAGCTTTTTTTATTACAAAGTGCGACGAAGGTTATTACGTCGGCGATAATTTATTCTGAATCGGTGAATTTACTAAATCACGAACTACTAACTTTGAATCTTTAAATTTCTATGACAACCTTTTTGCAAGTAGGTGTAACAAGTTGACTGATTTAGATGAAATAAGTACTATACCTTGTATATTGTTGAAAGTAGTTTCTCTCGTATAGTCTTCGCGGTTAATTATCCCTGGTTCTGATCCCAGTCCTAGTAGCATACTGTAAAACGAACACCAGAACGAGGAACAAGCAGTCGGTCAACATTGTTGAAGTCAACTTCACCGATTCCTTTGACTTCCTTTAAGACATACTCTCTTAATGGTAACAGTGTGCCGAATGTTATCTATTTCTGAACACACCTTCAAATAAAGCCCTCCAGTGACTCATTAATCATTTATTATGAACGTTGAGGCTAAAATAAATATTGCAGCAGCGGCTTTTTAAAGTCGTCTTCAGAACAGACCGTCGTCCCGGTTACTGGCGCCGATTCAAAGAATGGACATTCTGCATGACACCAAAATACAAACGCTCTCTCTCTCTCTCCCCGATATCTTAACAGAGAAACCTCGAGTGAGACAGCGATGGAACTTTCTATGAATTGAATGTCTAAAAAAGTATCCTTCGGAAAAGAATAAGTGACCGTTCATTGTTTATCGGAGGGGGTATGGAGTGTACGTGAGGAAATATACATGTATTATTTTTCTCAAACGCCTCATTAGTATGCCCAATATATTTCGGGACCCCTTGTTTGTTTGAACTGCTTACTGGTCTATATATAGCTCATCAATTATTTCAAGAAGCCCCTTTTCAGGCCTAGAGTCACTAAAATTCCAAGGCGCCCCACTTTTTTAAAGCGATACTCAGTCCCCCTAGACTAAATGGGCCAATCAGCTTTTGGAATTCGAAACTGGTATTTTTACAAAGTTTTGGTCTCGAATTTACTATATTACTATATTATCGTTTGAAATTCGGGATTCTTCGAATACAGGAGGACGTACAGAAAATATTTCCTATATATACTTGGGATCAGTAGACCTTTCACAACTGCGTTTCCAAAAGACGATTACACTCATTTTCGATGCCGTTTTGTGTTTTAATGATTTTAATTCAATTGAAAACTAAACGTTTAAAAAAAAAAAAAAAAAAATTCAGCTTTAAAAATGGGTCTGAAGAAATTCAAACGGCGGTCCTCAACATGGTAATTCCATGGAGGACCGTGAATGATTAATAACGTTAACTTTCCTGCAGGTGGAGTATACATGAAGCGAAATGTTTGACATTGAATCTTCTTCAAGACTATACACGTTCTGTTCTAGAATGTCAAGTACAAATGATATCTATTTATGTATAAGCAATGTTTTCAGTATGAAGTAGACAGCTTCCAGGTGACTGGCGTCAAAGCAGCTCAATTCGGAGGACAAAACAAAAGAATTTCAATCTCCTGAGATTTACATTCCATGCTCAGTTTTCGAGATATTCACAAAAACATACTGCCGAAAATTGTTTCCTGATCGATAATAGGGTGCACATCGAAGTTGAAAAGTCCCTATTTTTTACAACAACTGCATTTTCTGGACATTTTTGGGCATCCAACTGTTGCTTTGCTTCATAAAAGAAAGAATAACGTTATCAAATCAAATAGTTGTTTGTAGGCTGGTTTTGACTCATAATAACTATATGTTACTTCAACCTTTCAATTTAATTGAATTTTGTCGAGCTTTCGGCTCACGGAGCCATCATCAGGACTGAATGAACGTTACAATATTGTAACGTTGTAAAATTGTAACGTTCATTCAGTCCTGATGATGGCTCCGTGAGCCGAAAGCTCGACAAAATTCAATTAAATTGAAAAGGTGAAGTAACATATAGTTATTATGAATAACGTTATCATTTCAATGTTGGCAGTGACTTCATGAAAGTTGTGGGGCCTTTGTTTCGATTCTCATGATTCGAAAATTGCTTTCACACGACCCCAAAAATGCCATTAAACGAGCACGATTACCCCTCTTTTTAACTTTATTTTTGGAATGAGTAGCATTAACTTAAGAAGTGTGCGAAGTTTTATTAGAATTCTATGTTCGGATCTATTACTACGGAATTTGAGAAACAAGACAACAATTTTTAAACTTCAAGAAAAGGGAAGAGAAGAGAATAGAGCTATAAATAGCTCAGTTGGTAGAGTATCGGACTTCCGTGTGGGAGGTCGTGGGTTCATCAAAAACTCAAAATCTAAACTATATATCATAACTAACTATATCATGTAAGCACTTGGCATAGTAAAAAAATATCATGCAAGCACTTGGCATAGTAAAAAAATATCATGCAAGCACTTGGGATAGTAAAAAAATATCATGTTAGCACTTGGCATAGTAAAAAAATATCATGCAAGCACTTGGCATAGTAAAAAAATATCATGCAAGCACTTGGCATAGTAAAAAAATATCATGCAAGCACTTGGCATAGTAAAAAAATATCATGCAAGCACTTGGCATAGTAAAAAAATATCATGTTAGCACTTGGCATAGTAAAAAAATATCATGCAAGCACTTGGCATAGTAAAAAAATATCATGTTAGCACTTGGCATAGTAAAAAAATATCATGCAAGCACTTGGCATAGTAAAAAAATATCATGCAAGCACTTGGGATAGTAAAAAAATATCATGCAAGCACTTGGCAAGGTAAAAAAATATCATGTAAGCACTTGGCATAGTAAAAAAATATCATGCAAGCACTTGGCACGGTAAAAAAATATCATGCAACACTTGAGGGCAGAAACAAAATCGAGAAAACTTAGAATTGGCCCACCCCCCACCCCACCCCCCATCAAATATCAAATGGTCCTTCCCTTAGCTGATTACAAGAGTTTAACATCCGTTTATCAACCTGGTAAGCCGCCGTTGGGTGGATATGAAGGATAAAGACCACCAGTGAACAAAACAAACTGACTCAATGATGATACTAGTTTAGTCTAGTTTCTAGTTTAGTTTAGTTTTTAGTTTTAGTTTAGTAATACTAAAATGATTCACAGTTTTGATTTACAGTTTTGTTTGGATATAAGAAGAGCCTGGGGGCTAAGTTAACTGTTAGGTTTTCTAGTTAGCCCCCAGTCTTTTAGTTACAATAGTAATTCAGGTTTAAAGAAAAATATATATATATATGAATAGAATATAATTACAATGGATATATGTAATAGAATTAGATAATTTGAGGTAATGAGGTAAATTGAATCAATTAAGAAAGAATAATATTGATATAATTTAAGACATATGATATGATTGATATAGTTTGGAAAATATTATATAATGTATAAGTGCATAATTGTAGTATACATTTATTCATTACATTCAATGATTTGTTGATCAAGTAAATACTGTTTGAGAAGTTTTGAGAAAAAATATGTTTTTTTTTACAAGATACTCCTGTGATGATATAAGTGCAGTGACATTTCGCCTAGGATAAGTTATCTTGCGTTGCTTGGCGGTCTGCGAATATTATTTTGTTAGGGGGAGGGGGGAAGTGAAAAGAAAGTCTAACCTGTTTTAAATGTTTTAAGGAACATGGGTCGGCGCTTTCTTTTTACATCTTACTAGGATGTATCTAACTGTTTTCATGACTACAATAGTATGGGAACAGTACTTTAAAAGATGGTCAGTCTACTTGACTAGAATGTACCCTAAAGCAGGAACAGCTTTATCTCCTCTATTACAAACTCCCCCATGAAAACATCTGTTCCCACAAGACACATCGATACTCCCCCCATACCCAACAAAGCTATCTGCGCTATCACAGTTGTTTTCATTGTTGGACATTATTCCTACACGCACTACATTCAAATTGAATCCCTCTCTGTTGCAGTAGGGCTGCAGTGATGAACCAGCAATCAAAGATTGCCATTTCGATTTACCAAGCAATCCAACTGCCCTTTGGCTTCCATCTGCAATGACGTCATAGAGTGACGTTGCCGTGTAAGTAATACTTGCAAAGTTGGTGACGTCATTAAAAGTGAACCCAACACAGATTGCACTGAATGACACTCCCCAATAGCTCGGCATCTTTGTCTCAATGGAATCAAAACCGGTTTTACCTGCTGTCATGTTGTAAGCAATCTTGTTTGACCAGTACGATGAGCTGTGAACGAACGTATTCTGAAAGATGGAAAAATAGTAATGGAATCATTAAATAAGAACCAAAAATAGCTTATCTATATATACTGCAACAAATTTTCCACTTTTTTACAACTGAAATCGATGCACTTACTTTTGCGCCGTCTATTTTCATGGTCAGCGTCCACCCTCCAGTACCACAACCATTTATTTCAGTCATGTGACAAAATATGTTTGTCTGATGGCTTTCGATGACGAAAGTATAGGTCATGTTTGTTCGGTGGCTGTTGAAAAGAATTGAATGTCAAAATGCTCCATTTTCGAGTTTTCTTTTGCTCAGGGTTAGCCTCGATGTTGTGTAGAATATTCATGTGTTCCAGTGAAGGTCTGTGGAATTCCAAAGTGTTTGTATTGTTGTAGTTGTGCATTCTTTACTATACTGTTGGTATTTGTGAATATTTTGACTCAGAAATGAGGCTAACCCTGAGTAAATGAGCCTGTAATCAAGGAACGCAGCGGTATTTGATTCAATAAACACTCTATTGCCGGCTTAACAGGTTCGACTATTGAGGATACCAGCCTTACCTTGTTTTCTCGTAAATGTCTTTACATGAAGACACAGATACTAGAAAAAGAAATAAAAGTGAAGAATGATGACGTCAGTAATGCGATACGCATGACGCATAATGACGACGAACAACGATGCATTGATGATGATGATAGTAATGATGATGATGATAAAAATGATAATGATGATAGTAATGATGATGATGATAGTAATGAGGATGATGATAGTAATGATGATGATAGTAATGAGGATGATGATAGTAATGAGGATGATGATAGTAATGATGATGATGATAGTAATGAGGATGATGATAGTAATGATGATGATGATAGTAATGATGATGATGATAGTAATGATGATGATGATAGTAATGGTGATGATGATAGTAATGATGATGATGATAGTAATGATGATGATGATAGTAATGATGATGATGATAGTAATGATGATGATGATAGTAATGATGATGATAGTAATGATGATGATGATAGTAATGATGATGATGATAGTAATGAGGATGATGATAGTAATGAGGATGATGATAGTAATGATGATGATGATAGTAATGATGATGATGATAGTAATGATGATGATGATAGTAATGATGATGATGATAGTAATGATGATGATGATAGTAATGATGATGATAATGATGATGATGATAGTAATGATGATGATGATAGTAATGATGATGATAATGAGGATGATGATAGTAATGATGATGATAATGATGATGATGATAGTAATGATGATGATGATAGTAATGATGATGATAATGATGATGATGATAGTAATGATGATGATGATAGTAATGATGATGATAATGATGATGATGATAGTAATGATGATGATAATGATGATGATGATAGTAATGATGATGATGATAGTAATGATGATGATAATGATGATGATGATAGTAATGATGATGATGATAGTAATGATGATGATAATGAGGATGATGATAGTAATGATGATGATGATAGTAATGATGATGATAATGATGATGATGATAGTAATGATGATGATGATGATAATGATAGTAATGATGATAATGATAATAATAATGATGGCGTTGATGGTTGGATGATAACAATGGTATTACCTCAAAATAAACGGGAATGATAATGGTGATCATGAGGAAACAAGTACTGTATCTCACCCGTCCATCCATCACAGTGAAGTCCTGTGTTATACGCGCTGCAGTTGAGGCACTGATAACCACGTGGACTACAAGCGTTAGCACACACTGCTCCATTCTTACATGGGGAACTCAAACAAGGATCGACTGCCACTTCCTAAATCAATGAAAGCATATGCATGATTTTCTTTTAGCAATGAAACAAAACAAATCACATATTAAGTTATAACTGTTTCATACATACTTTGGGCGCGTAATAGTCAAACCCAGGTCTACTCTGCGTACATCCAGGCTCGGTTGCTAAGGTATTGTTGTTCAGTTCGCAAAGATGTCTGGGACTGCCTTGAGTTTGGTAATTGATAGACTGACAGGATGGATGGTCAAGACATTTGAAAACACATTCCATAGAACTCTTCACTTGCATACTGTCGATCACATGGTTAAGCAGAGAGGAACCTAGTCAGTAAACACAACAAATAATGTTAGAGCAGAGAAAACTTTCAGCTCGGCCTTGTCGTGCTGTGCCATGCCGGGGACCCAGTTCAAGCATTCTGATTGGATAGTCAGCAATTTTGCACAATTCTATTAGTCGCACAGCACTTGATCCCCCCCCCCCCCATCCGTGCCGTGGGCAGGTGTCTTTAGACGCGCGCGTTTGACACCCAATTAGTGATTCAGATTACCACGATACGAGTCGATTGTTATTGTTCTTGCAGCACGTCGGAATGCATCTCAATTGGGAAAGCAAAACAATAGATTTCAATTCTCAGGAGATTGAAGGTTTTTACCATTTACAAAAAATCCGGAAATTTCGGTTTTTAGTTCTTTAAAATTGAAGGAAATTTCTCGAATTGAAAAAACCCACTTGGTATTCGAGTGTTCTACTTCAGAAGGGTTGTGATTGATGAGGGTCTGGAACTGGTATAAAACTGCATGGAACGTACGTGTAAGTGGAACACGAACTGTCCATTCGGAAATTCCGACGGATAAAAGAGTTTTCAGACGATACGAGGATTTCGGGAATTTCCGAGTTGGTGAAAACAAAATAGCGTTTACCATTTACCTCCCAAAATGCAATCGAAATTTCCGTTTTTTTTGTAAAAAAATTTTTTTTGTCCTCCAAGACCTACAAATTGAGCTGCTTTGACGTCACGTGAAAGGGGTCTATAATAGATCGCTATTGTGTGCGCACCTTCTTAACTATTTATAAAAAGTTGTTGTGATTTCTAGTTACAAAAAAAGCCTAGGTTACAGTGTGGACACTCGAACCGTGAACACTTTGAGGTTTTTTCATACTTTTGTTTTCCTTTATCCCTTGTGTGAATCGATTGGAAATATGATTTATTTTGAACAATAAGATTATTTGAGTTCAGTGCTTCATTTTCAGAAGGTTTGAAGCAGTAGAAAGTTCATAAAATAAAAAATATAAAAATATCAAGTGTTCATGGTTCGAGTGTCCTCACTGTAAATACCTTCTTACTCTTTGAATAAACTGGAAACGTCGCGACATCCATTTTGTAGATAGAATATTGAAATATTTCAACATAGAAACTACTGGAATTCAACAGACCTTTCACAACTGAATTAAGTTTTGGGCAGGTGCATCGGTGAATGGCAACGGTGATGAAAGGTACCACTTAATAATTCATTATACAATGACAACTGAAAATATATGAATATTTGCCGACTTTTCCCACCAAAATAAACGAATAACAACAACAACAGCTTTATTACCATTAATTTCCAAATATGAATTTACAAGTTATAGAAAAATAGTGAAACAGTACAAGGTAAAAGTTACTCAGAAAATAACTAAGAAGCTAAGATATAGATAAATTGTGATATCAATTCTGTTTTAGGCCAGGCTAACCTGCGTTGAATTCGGACAGAATCGAGCTGATTAATCAGGGTTCAGTTCAGATCCAACGCAGGCTAGGCCTAGCCGATTCAGCTTAGTTTGTGCCGGTAAAAATGAAACAAATGATCACGGTGAATTGTCAAATTACAGTCAGGTAAGGTCATACCTGAGTAAATGTTGTCTCTGACTTACATGAAAAATAGGCATTTTTCTCAGACGTTTCGACTCAACTAGACTCCTCCTCATCACTGAGCTAGGAAGACTCTTTTCGAGTCGAAACGTCTGGAGAAAAAGCCTATTTTTCTTGTAAGGTATAGAGACAACATTTCAACAAGTATGACGGTCGATGATCACGATGAAGATGGCCAAAATCAAGCCTATGAATTACTTTAATGCCCCGGTCCTTATCTATACTGGACTTTTGATTCTTAACTTAACAACAACAACAACAACAACAACAATTTATTTGCACTCTTAAGAAAATGAAAATTACATTGAATGATATATAAAAATTGCAAAAAAAGAGCACAGCTACCTAAATAGCTAGAAAGCTAAACGAATTAGGCAGTTTAGAGGTCAGGGGGTTTGCTAATTAAAAAAATTATTCATAGATGTATGGAAAATAATTAAATTGACTAACTAATAAGACAAGGAGCACGAATAGAAACACACACAGGCACAAAAATTAAGAGATACACAAAAAAAATAATACGAATGAGCATTAAACAAGAAAATACATCAAGTTAATATTCTTTGAAAAAAGAATTTAAATAGAAAAGTGAAGAATCGCCATTTTTAGAATCGGTGTATAGAACTAACTATAAAAGATATAAAGCTAAATACAAACTTAATTTATAATACTAATTATTGTAGATATATATGAAAAAAAGGTCGAAAACCTTTAGATCCGAGCAAATACTATGACACTAATAAAAGACAAATACTTAATAATCTGAGGGCTAAGTGAAGGAAATATATGTATGATTATAGCTACTATAAATAATAAGATTAACCAAACCGCGAACATTTCTGTAAGGTTTTTGTTTACTCAAAAGATCAAAAAAGACAAATCCGTGTAACACCCATGACTGAATTAGATATGATAAGTACTATACCTTGTATTTTGTTGAAAGTAGTTTCTCTTGTATGGTCTTCGCGGTTAATCATCCCTGGTTCTGATCCCAGTCCTAGAGTAGCATACTGTAAAACGAACACCAGAACGAGGAACAAGCAGTCGGTCAACATTGTTGAAGTCAATTTCACCGATTCCTTTGACTTCCTTTAAGACATACTCTCTTAATGGTAACAGTGTGCCGAATGTTATCTATTTCTGAACACACCTTCAAATAAAGCCCTCCAGTGACTCATTAATCATTTATTATGAACGTTGAGGCTAAAATAAATATTGCAGCAGCGGCTTTTTAAAGTCGTCTTCAGAACAGACCGTCGTCCCGGTTACTGGCGCCGATTCAAAGAATGGACATTCTGCATGACACCAAAATACAAACGC
This sequence comes from Anthopleura xanthogrammica, assembly GCA_964019055.1. Classification (NCBI taxonomy): domain Eukaryota; kingdom Metazoa; phylum Cnidaria; class Anthozoa; order Actiniaria; family Actiniidae; genus Anthopleura; species Anthopleura xanthogrammica. Next base: position 8,395,361 of record OZ025216.1, on the reverse strand, counting down.
TCTCTCTCTCTCCCCGATATCTTAACAGAGAAACCTCGAGTGAGACAGCGATGGAACTTTCTATGAATTGAATGTCTAAAAAAGTATCCTTCGGAAAAGAATAAGTGACCGTTCATTGTTTATCGGAGGGGGTATGGAGTGTACGTGAGGAAATATACATGTATTTTTTTTCTCCAATTAACGCCTCATTAGTATGCCCAATATATTTCGGGACCCCTTGTTTGTTTGAACTGCTTACTGGTCTATATATAGCTCATCAATTATTTCAAGAAGCCCCTTCTCAGGCCTAGAGTCACTAAAATTCCAAGGCGCCCCACTTTTTTTAAGCGATACTCAGGGCCCCTAGACTAAATGGGCCAATCAGCTTTTGGAATTCGAAACTGGTATTTTTACAAAGTTTTGGTCTTGAATTTACTATATTACTATATTATCGTTTGAAATTCGGGATTCTTCGAATACAGGAGGACGTACAGAAAATATTTCCTATATATGCTTGGGATCAGTAGACCTTTCACAACTGCGTTTCCAAAAGACGATTACACTCATTTTCGATGCTGTTTTGTGTTTTAATGATTTTAATTCAATTGAAAACTAAGATTTAAAAATGGGTCTGAAGAAATAAAAACGGCGGTCCTCAACATGGTAATTCCATGGAGGACCGTGAATGATTAATAACGTTAACTTTCCTGCAGGTGGAGTATACATGAAGCGAAATGTTTGACATTGAATCTTCTTCAAGACTATACACGTTCTGTTCTAGAATGTCAATTACAAATGATATCTATTCATGTATAAGCAATGTTTTCAGTATGAAGTAGACAGCTTGCAGGTGACCGGCGTCAAAGCAGCTCAATTCGGAGGACAAAACAAAAGAATTTCAATCTCCTGAGATTTACATTCCATGCTCAGTTTTCGAGATATTCACAAAAACATACTGCCGAAAATTGTTTCCTGATCGATAATAGGGTGCACATCGAAGTTGAAAAGTCCCTATTTTTTACAACAACTGCATTTTCTGGACATTTTTCGGCATCCAACTGTTGCTTTGCTTCATAAAAGAAAGAATAACGTTATCATTTCAATGTTGGCAGTGACTTCATGAAAGTTGTGGGGCCTTTGTTTCGATTCTCATGATTCGAAAATATCTTTCACACGACCCCAAAAATGCCATTAAACGAGCACGGTTACCCCTCTTTTTAACCTTATTTTTGGAATGAGTAGCATTAACTTAAGAAGTGTGCGAAGTTTTATTAGAATTCTATGTTCGGATCTATTACTACGGAATTTGAGAAACAAGACAACAATTTTTAAACTTCAAGAAAAGGGAAGAGAAGAGAATAGAGCTATAAATAGCTCAGTTGGTAGAGTATCGGACTTCCGTGTGGGAGGTCGTGGGTTCATCAAAAACTCAAAATCTAAACTATACATCATAACTAACTATATCATGTAAGCACTTGGCATAGTAAAAAAATATCATGTAAGCACTTGGCATAGTAAAAAAATATCATGTAAGCACTTGGCATAGTAAAAAAATATCATGCAACACTTGGCACGGGAAAAAAATATCATGCAACACTTGGCACGGTAAAAAAATATCATGCAAGCACTTGGCACGGTAAAAAAATATCATGCAACACTTGGCACGGTAAAAAAATATCATGCAACACTTGGCACGGTAAAAAAATATCATGCAACACTTGAGGGCGGGAAAAAAATCGAGCAAACTTAGAATTGGCGCACCCCCCACCCCACCCCCCATCAAATATCAAATGGTCCTTCCCTTAGCTGATTACAAGATATTTCAAACCTTGACATGTTACAAGTGTTAGAGAATACATGATGAAGTTCAAACCGTGTGTTCACACTAGAATCAGTATTTGGGAGTCACTTAGGGTGAGTCTCTTTAATCTACGGTTGAGTGAAGGTTATATACCCGTCCGTTACCGAGGTGGATATGCGAGCTATAAGGTATATAACCTTTTATCCCACACCATAAAAAATACAGCCAATCAGAAAGCAGGAAAGCCGTTATATATTTGTCGGTATTTCACTCTTCCTTCCCACCATGCACTGCTAGTTGAATCTACCCGTTTGTATTTTCTATGGTGTGGGATAAAATGGTTATACAATAGTTTCTCGTGGCACACCGTGGATATCTCCTAAAGGCTCGTGTGTATACTAGAAACTACAAGTGACTCGTGGAATATTGTGATTTAAATAAAGACATTATTATTATTATTATTATTATTATTATTATTATTATTATTATTATTACTATTATTGTATAACTAGTACAATACAATACAATAACTTTATTTAAGGAGGGATACATAATAACCTTTTTCAGTTTTCTAACTTACGGCCCTAGTATATATCATCATTGGGGAAGTTTCTTAAGCACGGGGTTGATAACTAGATATCAACCTGGTAAGCCACTGTTGGGTGAATATGAAGGATAAAGACCGCCAGTGAACAAAACAAACTGACTCAATGATGATACTCCTGTGATGATATAAGTGCAGTGACATTTCGCTTAGAATAAGTTATCTTGCGTTGCTTGGTGGTTTGCGGATATTATTTTGTTAGGGGGAGGGGGGAAGTGAAAAGAAAGTCTAACCTGTTTTAAATGTCTTAAGGAACATGGGTTGGCGCTTTCTTTTTACATCTTACTACGATGTATCTGTTTCCATGACTACAATAGTACTGGAACAGTACTTAAGATGGTCAGTCTACTTGACTAGAATGTACCCTAAAGCAGGAACAGCTTTATCTCCATTATTACAGACAAAAAAACATCTGTTCCCACAAGACACATCGATATTCCCCCCATACCCAACAAAGCTATCTGCGCTATCACAGTTGTTTTCATTGTTGGACATTATTCCTACACGCACTACATTCAAATTGAACCCCTCTCTGTTGCAGTAGGGTTGCAGTGATGAACCAGCAATCAAAGATTGCCATTTCGATTTACCAAGCAATCCAACTGCCCTTTGGCTTCCATCTGCAATGACGTCATAGAGTGACGTTGCCGTATAAGTAATACTTGCAAAGTTGGTGACGCCATTAAAAGTAAACCCAACACAGATTGCACTGAATGACACTCCCCAATAGCTCGGCATCTTTGTCTCAATGGAATCAAAACCGGTTTTACCTGCTGTCATGTTGTAAGCAATCTTGTTTGACCAGTACGATGAGCTGTGAACGAACGTATTCTGAAAGATAGAAAAATAGTAATGGAATCATTACTGAAATCAGAACCAAAAATAGCTCATCTATATATACTGCAACAAATTTTCCACTTTTTTACAACTGAAATCGATGCACTTACTTTTGCGCCGTCTATTTTCATGGTCAGCGTCCACCCTCCACTACCACAACCATTCATTTTAGTCATGTGACAAAATATGTTTGTCTGATTGCCTTCGATGACGAAAGTATAGGCCATGTTTGTTCGATGACTGTTGAAAAGAATTGAATGTCAAAATGCTCCATTTTCGAGTTTTCTTTTGCTCAGGGTTAGCCTCGATGTTGTGTAGAAAGCCTCGATTTTGTGTAGAATATTCATGTGTGCCAGTGAAGGTCTGTGGAATTTCAAAGTGTTTGTATTGTTGTAGTTGTGCATTCCTTGCTTTACTGTTGGTATTTGTGAATATTTTGACTCAGAAATGAGGCTAACCCTGAGTAAATGAGCCTGTAATCAAGGAACGCAGCGGTATTTGATTACCGTAAATCCTCTATTAAGTCCCCCCTCTCAAATAGGCCCCCTCTCTAATAAGCCCCCCCCCCTTTTTAAAGGATGAAATTTATTAAGTTCCCCTCTCTTTTAAGCCCTCCTCCCCCTTCACAACTAAATTCACAATCAAGGTAAATCATACTTGAGACTAACACAAGTGAATCAAAGTTGAAAAGAACAATGCATATACCATGCCCCTATAGATTATGCGAGAAAGTCCATAGTAATACTTCCATTTAATCTTGAGTTTACCGTTTTGGAATAAAGTTATCATATCATATTATATTCTGATAGCTTAGAATTTAGAGCGTTTCGGCTAAAAATCAATAAGCCCCCCTCTCTATTAAGCCCCCCGCCCCCCTCTCTCCAATGAGTCCCCCCCCCCCCCCCCTCAAACGTACCTGAAATAAATAAGCCCCCCGGGGGGCTTAATAGAGGATTTAAAATTCAAATTCAAAAAACACTGTATTGCCGGCTCAACAGGTTCGACTATTGAGGATACTAGCCTTACCTTGTTTTCTCGTAAATGTCTTTACATGAAGACACAGATACTAGAAAAAGAAATAAAAGTGAAGAAAGATGACGTCAGTAATGCGATATGTATGACGCATAATGACGACGATCAACGATGTATTGATGATGATGATGATAGTAATGATGACGATGATAGTAATGATGATGATGATAAAAATGATGATGATGATAGTAATGATGACGATGATAGTAATGATGATGATGATAAAAATGATGATGATGAAAGTAATGATGATGATGATAGTAATGATGACGATGATAGTAATGATGATAATGATAGTAATGATGATGATGATAGTAATGATGACGATGATAGTAATGATGATGATGATAGTAATGATGACGATGATAGTAATGATGATGATGATAGTAATGATGATGATGATAGTAATGATGACGATGATAGTAATGATGATGATGATAGTAATGATGACGATGATAGTAATGATGATGATGATAGTAATGATGATGATGATAGTAATGATGACGATGATAGTAATGATGATGATGATAGTAATGATGATGATGATAGTAATGATGACGATGATAGTAATGATGATGATGATAGTAATGATGACGATGATAGTAATGATGATGATGATAGTAATGATGATGATGATAGTAATGATGACGATGATAGTAATGATGATGATGATAGTAATGATGACGATGATAGTAATGATGACGATGATAGTAATGATGATGATGATAGTAATGATGATGATGATAGTAATGATGATGATGATAGTAATGATGACGATGATAGTAATGATGATGATGATAGTAATGATGACGATGATAGTAATGATGATGATGATAGTAATGATGACGATGATAGTAATGATGATGATGATAGTAATGATGATGATGATAGTAATGATGACGATGATAGTAATGATGATGATGATAGTAATGATGACGATGATAGTAATGATGATGATGATAGTAATGATGATGATGATAGTAATGATGACGATGATAGTAATGATGATGATGATAGTAATGATGATGATGATAGTAATGATGACGATGATAGTAATGATGATGATGATAGTAATGATGATGATGATAGTAATGATGATGATGATAGTAATGATGATGATGATAGTAATGATGACGATGATAGTAATGATGATGATGATAGTAATGATGATGATGATAGTAATGATGACGATGATAGTAATGATGACGATGATAGTAATGATGATGATGATAGTAATGATGATGATGATAGTAATGATGACGATGATAGTAATGATGATGATGATAGTAATGATGACGATGATAGTAATGATGACGATGATAGTAATGATGATGATGATAGTAATGATGACGATGATAGTAATGATGACGATGATAGTAATGATGACGATGATAGTAATGATGAAGATGATAGTAATGATGACGATGATAGTAATGATGATGATGATAGTAATGATGATGATGATAGTAATGATGATGATGATAGTAATGATGACGATGATAGTAATGATGATGATGATAGTAATGATGACGATGATAGTAATGATGATGATGATAGTAATGATGACGATGATAGTAATGATGATGATGATAGTAATGATGACGATGATAGTAATGATGACGATGATAGTAATGATGATGATGATAGTAATGATGATGATGATAGTAATGATGATGATGATAGTAATGATGACGATGATAGTAATGATGATGATGATAGTAATGATGACGATGATAGTAATGATGATGATGATAGTAATGATGACGATGATAGTAATGATGATGATGATAGTAATGATGATGATTATAGTAATGATGACGATGATAGTAATGATGATGATGATAGTAATGATGACGATGATAGTAATGATGATGATGATAGTAATGATGATGATGATAGTAATGATGACGATGATAGTAATGATGATGATGATAGTAATGATGATGATGATAGTAATGATGATGATGATAGTAATGATGACGATGATAGTAATGATGATGATGATAGTAATGATGATGATGATAGTAATGATGATGATGATAGTAATGATGACGATGATAGTAATGATGATGATGATAGTAATGATGATGATGATAGTAATGATGACGATGATAGTAATGATGATGATGATAGTAATGATGATGATGATAGTAATGATGATGATGATAGTAATGATGACGATGATAGTAATGATGATGATGATAGTAATGATGATGATGATAGTAATGATGACGATGATAGTAATGATGACGATGATAGTAATGATGATGATGATAGTAATGATGATGATGATAGTAATGATGACGATGATAGTAATGATGACGATGATAGTAATGATGACGATGATAGTAATGATGACGATGATAGTAATGATGATGATGATAGTAATGATGACGATGATAGTAATGATGACGATGATAGTAATGATGACGATGATAGTAATGATGACGATGATAGTAATGATGACGATGATAGTAATGATGATGATGATAGTAATGATGATGATGATAGTAATGATGATGATGATAGTAATGATGACGATGATAGTAATGATGATGATGATAGTAATGATGACGATGATAGTAATGATGACGATGATAGTAATGATGATGATGATAGTAATGATGACGATGATAGTAATGATGATGATGATAGTAATGATGACGATGATAGTAATGATGATGATGATAGTAATGATGATGATGATAGTAATGATGACGATGATAGTAATGATGATGATGATAGTAATGATGACGATGATAGTAATGATGACGATGATAGTAATGATGATGATGATAGTAATGATGACGATGATAGTAATGATGATGATGATAGTAATGATGACGATGATAGTAATGATGACGATGATAGTAATGATGATGATGATAGTAATGATGATGATGATAGTAATGATGACGATGATAGTAATGATGACGATGATAGTAATGATGACGATGATAGTAATGATGATGATGATAGTAATGATGATGATGATAGTAATGATGATGATGATAGTAATGATGATGATGATAGTAATGATGATGATGATAGTAATGATGATGATGATAGTAATGATGATGATGATAGTAATGATGACGATGATAGTAATGATGATGATGATAGTAATGATGATGATAATAATAATAATAATAATTTATTAAGCATAATACAACGTCTCTATGTTTTACAATACTAATTACAATTTAACTAAATTAATGTAAACTATAGACTACTAAACTAACACTATTTACAATAATAATAAGAAAATATATATATGATGTATATATGGTATAATAATATGTATTAAATAATATAAATAAGATGTAAAGTATAATATATAGTATAGGACACAGTAACAATATATATCGTATATATATATAAGTATAATATATAGTATAATGTATAGATATGTATGTATTATAAATGTACAAATAATTAATTGATTGCGCCGCTAGTCAAAGTGTTCAATGAACAGGTGGGTTTTCAATTGTGATTTAAAGGCTGCCAGAGAATCTGCATCGCGTAAGTGTAAAGGTAGCGCATTCCAGAGACGTGGCGACGCGACAACAAAAGATCTATCACCATATGTTTTCGTGCGCGATTTAGGAATAACAAGTAAGCGCTTATCAGCAGAGCGGAGAGATCTAGATGACTTATACGGTGTTAGCAGGTCAGTAATATACTTAGGAGCCTGATTATTGAGAGCTTTATAAACAAGAGTAAGCATTTTATATGTTATTCTAGTTCTTACAGGCAGCCAGTGAAGTTGATATAAAACTTCAGTGATATGATCGTACTTTCTAACACGAGTGACTAGCCTAGCGGCGATATTTTGAATTCTTTGTAGCTTGATGATAGTAATGATGATGATGATAGTAATGATGATGATGATAGTAATGATGATGATGATGATAGTAATGATGATGATGATAGTAATGATGATGATGATAGTAATGATGATGATGATGATAGTAATAATGATGATGGTAGTAATGATGACGATGACAGTAATGATGATGATGACAGTAATGATGATGATGATAGTAACGATGATGATGGTAATGATGATGATGATGATGATAGTAATGATGATGATGACAGTAATGATGATGATGATAGTAATGATGATGATGATAGTAATGATGATGATGATAGTAATGATGATGATGATGATAGTAATGATGATGATGGCAGTAATGATGATGATGATAGTAATGATGATGATGATGATGATAGTAATGATGATGATGATAGTAATGATGATGATGATGATAGTAATGATGATGATGGCAGTAATGATGATGATGATAGTAATGATGATGATGATGATGATAGTAATGATGATAATAAAAGTAATGATGATGATGATAGTAATGATGATGATGATGATGATAGTAATGATGATAATAAAAGTAATGATGATGATGATAGTAATGATGATAATGATAATAATAATAATGATGATGATAGTAATGATGATGATGATAGTCATGATGATATCGATTATAATAATGATTGCGTTGATGGTTGGATGATAACAATGGTATTAACTAAAAAAAATCGGGAGTAATAAAACTGGTGATCATGAGGAAACAAGTGCTATATCTCACCTGTCCATCCATCACAGTTAAGTCCTGTGTTATTCGCGCTGCAGTTGAGGCACTGATAACCACGTGGACTACAAGCGTTAACGCACACTGCTCCATTCTTACATGGGGAACTCAAACAAGGATCCACTGCCCTAAATCAATGAAAAACATGATTGTCTTTTAGCAATGAAACAAAACAAATCACATATTAAGTTATAACTGTTTCATACATACTTTGGGCGCGTAGTAGTCAAACCCAGGTCTACTCTGCGTACATCCAGGCTCGGATGCTAAGGTATTGTTGTTCAGTTCGCAAAGGTGTCTGGGACTGCCTTGAGTTTGGTAATTGATAGACTGACAGGATGGATGGTCAAGACATTTGAAAACACATTCCATAGAACTCTTCACTTGGATACTCTCGATCACGTGGTTAAGCAGTGAGGAACCTAGTCAGTAAACACAACAAATAATGTTAGAGCAGAGAAAACTTTCAGCTCGGCCTTGTCGTGCTGTGCCGTGCCGGGGACCCAGTTCGAGCATTTTGATTGGATAGTCAGCAAGTCACACAATAGTGACAGATAGTCACACAATGCTATTAGTTGCACATCACTTGATTCCATCCCCACCTCCCCCCCCCCCCCCCCCATCCGTGCCGTGGGCAGGTGTCTTTTATCCCGACGAAGGACTAGCGTCCGAAACGTCAGTAAGTGATCTTTCTTATTTTTTACGGTGTAAAATTTACCTTTTTATCGCATTTGTTTCATTAGAAACACCGACGCAGCCCACACTAGCTTACCGCTAGTTATCATGTCTTTAGACGGGTTTGACACCGAATTAGTGATTCAGATTATCACAATACGAGTCGATTGTTATTGTTCTTGCAGCACGTCGGAATACATGTCAATATTGGGAGAGCAAAACAATAAAACGACCTCCCGCACGAAAGTCCGGTGCTCAACCAATTGAGCCAACCGGGTGGCGGTATTTACAAATAATCCGGAAATTTCGGTTTTTAGTTCTTTCAAATTGAAGGCTTTGTCATTGGTCATGATTGATGAGGGTCTGAAACTGGTATAAAACTGCATGGAACGTGTAAGTGGAACACGAACTGTCCATTCGGAAACTCCGACGGTGATACTGAAAAGAGGGCTACCTTTTCAGACGATACGATGATTTCGGGAATTTCCTAGTTGGTGAAACCAAAATAGCGTTTACCATTTACCTCCCAAAATGCAATCGAAATTTCCGGATTTTTTTCGTAAATTGTACTGAAACACCCTAACATTTTTTTTTTGTCCTCCAAGACCTACAAATTGAGCTGCTTTGACGTCACGTGAAAGGGGTCTATATTAGTCTAACGATGAAGATCGCTATTGTGTGCGCACCTTTTTAACTATTTATCAAAAGTTGTTGTCATATCTATTTAAAAAAAAAGCCTAGGTTACAGGGAGGACACTCGAACCGTGAACACTTTGAGGTTTTTTCATCATTGCCAGAAATATGGGACATGAGCCTGCTCACACATGCGCAATGATGCGTTTCAGCTTACAAAATAGCCGCCGAGTCTTATAGGAAATGTATGGGGAATATAGAGCTTCCTCTATTTACGGCGAATAGGGTTTTATTTCCTCTGAGCTCCACATCGCGACAAACAACCCACCCTACAAGCTACTAAATAAGCCTAAAATGATCATTGAATCATGCGACATATTGGTTCCCGGACTACTTGCCTTCGAAAGGCTTCGAAAGCTCTAGATTCCATACATCGTCTATAAATCTGGCCACACTTGACCCCAAAATCGTCTTATTTGAAGTCGAAAAAATTTAAAAGTAAAAGAGCTCCACCTCGATATCACCAAACGAGTGTTTAATAAATCCAAAACCGCTCAAAATAGACAGCATGCCTTTAGAATGTAGGTTCCCAAGAAGCTTGAAGTTAGGTTAAATTTTAAGCGATTCGACGCGTTGTTAGCTCGTAGTTTTCAGTTAAAAATGACAAGAAACCAGAGAACTGCTCCAAACAGCTTCAAAACCCCCTACATATCGCCATTTTGTTTTTACAAGCTCCTATTGACTGCTGAGATACAAAAAGGAAGCTTTAAGTAACGATTTACGTTTGAAACTTGTTTCTTGTCCTTCATGGGCTTCCTGTGGTGAGGCTTATCAACAGAAAAATAATAGTTGTCCTTTTAATTGTCAAGTAACTATTTTTTGGTAAGAATTGTTTTACTAACATCATAGTTGAATATAAATATGTGCTTGGAAACCATGTAGTTATATTTTTCCTCTAGAAAACCACTTCATTTTCATTCATGCGTAACACCGCTGACAATGTCCAATATTTCTGGCAATGATTTGTTTTCTCCTTTATCCATTGTGTGAATCAATTGGAAATATGATTTATTTTGAACAATAAGATTATTTGAGTTCAGTGCTTCATTTTCAGAAGGTTTGAAGCAGTAGGAAGTTCATAAAATAAAAAACATAAAAATATCAAGTGTTCATGGTTCGAGTGTCCTCACTGTAAATACCTTCTTACTCTTTGAATAAACTGGAAACAAACAAAAAATACGAATGAGCATTAAACAAGGAAATACATCAAGTTAATATTCTTTGAGAAAAGAATTTAAATAGAAAAGTGAAGAATCGCCATTTTTAGAATCGGTGTATAGAACTAACTATAAAAGATATAAAGCTAAATACTAACTTAATTTATAATACTAATTATTGTAGATATATATGAAAAAAAGGTCGAAAACCTTTAGATCCGAGCAAATACTATGACACTAATAAAAGACAAATACTTAATAATCTGAGGGCTAAGCGGTGAAGGAAATATATGTATGATTATAGCTACTATAAATAAAAAGATTAACCAAACGAACATTTCTGTAAGGTTTTTTTTTACTCGAAATATCAAAAAAGACAAATCCGTGTAACACCCATGACTGAATTAGATATGATAAGTACTATACCTTGTATTTTGTTGAAAGTAGTTTCTCTCGTATAGTCTTCGCGGTTAATTATCCCTGGTTCTGATCCCAGTCCTAGAGTAGCATACTGTAAAACGAACACCAGAACGAGGAACAAGCAGTCGGTCAACATTGTTGAAGTCAATTTCACCGATTCCTTTGACTTCCTTTAAGACATACTCTCTTAATGGTAACAGTGTGCCGAATGTTATCTATTTCTGAACACACCTTCAAATAAAGCCCTCCAGTGACTCATTAATCATTCATCATGAACGTTGAGGCTAAAATAAATATTGCAGCAGCGGCTTTTTAAAGTCGTCTTCAGAACAGACCGTCGTCCCGGTTACTGGCGCCGATTCAAAGAATGGACATTCTGCATGACACCAAAATACAAACGCTCTCTCTCTCTCTCCCCGATATCTTAACAGAGAAACCTCGAGTGAGACAGCGATGGAACTTTCTATGAATTGAATGTCTAAAAAAGTATCCTTCGGAAAAGAATAAGTGACCGTTCATTGTTTATCGGAGGGGGTATGAAGTGTACGTGAGGAAATATACATGTATTTTTTTCTCCAACGCCTCATTAGTATGCCCAATAGATTTCGGGACCCCTTGTTTGTTTGAACTGCTTACTGGTCTATATATAGCTCATCAATTATTTCAAGAAGCCCCTTCTCAGGCCTAGAGTCACTAAAATTCCAAGGCGCCCCACTCTTTTAAGCGATACTCAGTCCCCCTAGACTAGATGGGCCAATCAGCTTTTGGAATTCGAAACTGGTATTTTTACAAAGTTTTGGTCTTGAATTTACTATATTACTATATTGTCGTTTAAATAATTGCTTGCTCGCCACTAACAATAAGCAATTATTGGACGAGGTTGAGCAAAATATCGTGATTTGTTATTGCTTGCTCGCCACTAACAAATCTCGATATTTTACGATAACCGAGTTCAATAATTGTTTTATCATTCAAATTATTTTTTCTAATCTTTGAGGGGCAGTGCGCACGAGTCAAACAATAACAAAGAAGTCAGTTCATTTTTTTCAGGGAAGCGAGCCATTGTCAAATTCAATGTTACTGCGCATGAGCAGACCATTATATGGGCCTGAATGCAATTTAGGCAAAGTTAAAAACCGAGTCGTTGCGGCCAGCGGTCTTCCCCAAGTCGATCCGCTGCGGGGGGACCCATTGTGATAGCAGGAGTCACTGGCAGCTTTGGCAGTTCTGGAAGTTTTCGGGTGCCGACGAACGAAGAATCGTTTTTTGTCCCGCCCGCCCGCCCTAAGGTTTGACAGGGCACTGGTGAGGTGAATAGGTTCACTCTTCGAACAGCAAGTGCATGCAAAGTTAAGAGACAACAGTGAGATGTCAACTTTTATCTCACCAATTTCAAATTGACAAACTTTTTTTACACAAGAAGGTACTGTACCTGTCGTATATTTGCATGATGATAAACTGATATCATTTCGACATTTATCTGACCAAAGTGGTACAACACTATGAAATTTCCCTCGTCAACTGAAATATTGGAAGAACTGAGTTACCTGCTATACGAAGGCTAGCTCAAGAAAGGCTTCAATATGAGTCTTTATATCAAAAAGTACTGGGGAGCCGTGGGGAGTATTTATACCACATGAAAGGTAATTTCCTCCTTTACTTTTTGTCGTAATTTCAATACGAGATCCCTTTTATTTCAAGAGTAAACGACAGAAGTGTGAAGCAAGCAGTTTTAGACAAAATAAACACACCGCAATGAATGACGATAAAAAACTCATACGAGCAAGATTTTGAAGCCAAACTTCTATGACACCTTCAATATAACATACACTTTAATCCTACGAAATTTTATCCTAATAAAAAACAAATAAATGCTATAAAACCTACTAACTTTAGCACTTGCCTTGTCAGAGTCCTTATGCAATTTTTGTTTTTCCCTCTCTCGAAATAAAGGGTTCTGATTGGTCAGTTTTCACTACCATGATGCTTCGCGCTCTATCCAAACCCCCCCACCCCCTTGGGCTAAAAATTGGTTGGGCTGCCTGTTGCCTGTGTTACAACTTGATCATGAGGCGAGGGAATCACGTCAAAAACCTGTTTTTCCTGAATTGATACAAATGCTGGTGATTGGATTATGGAATTTTTGGCTCTTTCTAGATATATCAACACAACCAGACAGAACAAACCAGTAGAACGAATCAGAATAACACTGAATAGAACTTAATCTTACCATTGTTATATTCAATAGATCTTTTTGTTATGCAAGCTTATATTTTGAGTGGTTGATATATCGAGAAAGTCCCGAATTTGAATTTTGGAAGTGTAGTGTAATCGCTTCCATTCTCTGTTAGTTCGAAAGACACTCAAGTATGAGACACACAAGATTATCAAGACTGTTTAGTAATAGATCTTTTGATCTGTATCGAAGGTTTTCCAAGACACAAGATGTTGGGGGTTTCACGAGAAATGCATCGTACGACGTAGCTGTTCTCGGCGGTGGTGCTATGGGCTCATCTACTGCCTATTTTCTCGCTAAGAGACAGCCTGATATGCGAATATGTGTGATAGAACGAGATCCAACGGTAGGAAAGCATATTGATTGCACTTTCTTCAAGCCACTCACGTCCAGGTAGCAAGAAAGAACACTGGGGATGTATATATATCAGTAATCAAAATTTTGAGGGAGCATTTTTGTGTGGGGGGAGGAGGAGGGGGTATGTGTATCAAAGGGATAGTATATCCCTTTGGATAGTTTTTTTCACTATATTTAACACTTCTTAACTTCTTCTTTGGGTGGCATCAGGCGAGTGTTTCAATGTAAGATTCAGTATACTATTACTGGTTTCTAGCCCTGGCTCGGTCGGGCTAGATCATATGTAAGTTGAGTTTGTTTGATGTGCTATTCTCTCCTGTGCCACCAGGATTTTCTCCCCTCCCTCATGACCGTACGTAGCCATCATTACGGTTAGTCGTGTTTTATTCGGACCACTCCAACAACATTAATACTGCCAACATGTAAATTCAGAGTTGTATGCATAGAATATTTAATGAAGTGGTAAGTAGTGTGTGTGACAGTGTGAGGCTATATATTACATAAAAGTTATTTAACTGAAATCATATATCAGGAAGGCTAGGTACGTGTTATAATAATAATAATAATAATAATAATAATAATAATAATAATAATAATAATAATAATAATAATAATATTAATAATAATAATAATAATAATAATAATAATAATAATAATAATAATAATAATAATAATAATAATAATAATAATAATAGTAATAATAATAATAATAATAATTTTAATCAATCTTTATTCAGGAAAGCCTACTTCACATACGTGTTTTACAAAAGGGTCCTGTTAAACAAACTAAAAGCTAAATGTAATAAGAATAGAATGTATAATTATTTAAATAATAAGTTTCAAACTAGACAAAAAGTTATAATAAGAATATAAATCATAAAATACCTCCCTTTTAAAATACCTCCCTTTACCTCAACCCATTCCTTAGACTAACCCCTCCCGCCCTTCATCTACAATATCATACATAATTAAAATATCTAAAAATACTATTAAGAAGTATTCAAGAAAGAAGAGGGAAGAAATTCAGGGGAAAAAAGTCAGGGAGATTTAAATCAATCTGGATTAGATTTAATGTAAAATCCTCCTATTCCCTCTCCTCTTCCCTCTTAGCCTGCATAGCAGTCCCCCCTTCCCTTCTTCCTTCCCTTCCCCCTCCCCCAAAGTGCCACTACACAGGCTACTTCCTTTTATATGGACTGCTCCATGACTGTTTGTTTCTTGATACTTTCATAGTACTCCAAGTGCTCCACTGGTCTATCAGTTGGCTCAATACGTCAGCAGTTTTCTACATCAGAGAATATTAAACTTTCTCAGTTTGGATTCCAATTCTTGTCTGAAATTGAAGAGCATTTGGGTGTGGAAGGAAATGATCCTCCAAACGTTCACTTTAGGAAAGGAGGATATTTGATTCTGTCTGGAGAAAAAGGTGTAAGAACCTTGCAAGAGAACTATAGTTTACAAAGGTATTATATTTTGGTGAAAAGTTCAGGTTTTGGGATAATTGAAGTACATATTTCCAGGAACTTAAAAATTCAGGGATTTCTGAGCACCCTAGATGAAGGAACTGCAGGGTATGTATCTTGAGTCGGGGGGGGGGGGGGGAGCTAATCTGGGGGTCCCAGGGAAATATGCCCTTACTCCCCTGAAATTTTTGAGGTTGAGGTTCTTCAAAATGGAATTTCCAGTGCTGTAGTTTTGAGGGGCAACTGTAATATTTTTATATTTTTACAAGACCCTACATTTCTGTGCTCCCTGAAGTTATAGCTAATGGCTCAACATAATTGATTAAGACATCAAGCACTCTCTCTGTCCCATCTTTTGGCCATGATAACAACTACAAATTATATAAATGTTTCAGGGAATTAGGATGTGATGTTAGTCTATTGACTCAGGATGAGCTAAAGGCAAGGTTTCCTTGGTTAAACACTGATGGTATTGCCATGGGCTCTTTAGGTATGTATTATAAAATGCTGCATCCAACCTACTCCTGCTTTCCCCTCCCCCAAAAGTACAGCTAGTGGACCAATTGAATCAGCCTTCTCTGAGTATAATGATAATGATCTACGATTAACGTTATAGTGCCCTTTCTATATGTATAGAGTGCAAACAGTATATCCCTGAAACATTAGTTATGCTAAATAGTACATTAAGTACAATAAAATTATTTTATGCAAATTCTATTGTTTTCTATTGTTTAATTAGCACTATTTTGTGCTATTTAGTAATTTGTATTTCAGGGATATACTGTTTGCACTCTATAGTCAATTCAAAAAATGTCGTTGAATAGCCTTGTGTAAACCTATGTGATTGTATGGGTATAGAAATCACTGAAGAGTTTTAATGTGAGCTTTGACTGCATAACTGATTAGATATATGCCTTGCATGAGTATATAGTGTTGTCTTTTGATGCCTTAAGATTTTTGAAATTGGGGGAAACTTCTTAAACTGAATGATAAAGAAACATAAATTTAATGGCTTGTTGCTTGCCATTATTTAATCTTATTAGTATGTGGGAACAATTAATTAATTCAGAGTGAATATTTAACCACTTAAGTGATTTCTACCCAAATTCCCTTGCGGTCCAGTGGCATAGGCTAAATAGGCCCTTTGCAGCTAACAGTCATGTGATGATATATCACTTCAATAGCAAATGGAAAGGCTTCACTGGAAAGCAAACAAACTCTAAAAAGCTTAATATTATTTTAAGATCAAAAGTGTGTTATGAGGGTATATACAGCATTTTGAAAAAGGCTTCACCCAAGACATTAGAAAATTTAATAAAAATCGTTTTGAATAATCGAAATAGGATTTTTTGCTCTCCAGTTACAGTCATGTGATTATTAGCTGCAAAGAGCCTATTGAGCTGCTTAGCTTGACGACAACATTTTTTGAATTGACAGTATAATCTGTCAATTACTGAAAGTCACTTAACAATCAATAGAAGAGGCTAGTATGGGCATGAGGTGTAGGCACTGGTGCCGTGGTCACTGCAAGGGTTTCTTTACAATTCTCAGTGGTTCTTTTATGTCCCTTATGTTATGCTTACTGGCTCATGTGGATTTATGTACAGGAACTGACAAAGAGGGATGGTTTGATCCATGGGCTTTATTGGATGCCTTCAAAAAGAAATCCATATCTCTTGGTGTAGATTACATCCATGCTGAAGTCACAGACATTAAGCTGGGGAAAGGAAACCTTGTTTCAGATATTGAGGTATGTATGACATAATAGTCAAGGGATACTGCCAAAGGGGGGATGGGGTAGTGCAATGTTTCCTTTTGATGTGGAATTTTGAGAGAAGACTGGGATCTTTTACATTTTTCTTAGACAAAAACACTGATAACCTCATCCATGTAGCAATTTCTTCCCTTTCAGATAGTTCCCAACGATTCACCACAGTTGCGGCAAAACATCACTTGTGGGGTGGCAGTAAATACTTCGGGGTGTTGGTCTGGTATTACTGCAAGTATGTTAGGAGCCCACCTGCCAATAGAGCCTCGAAAGAGATTTGTCTTTGTGATAGACTGTCCTGATCTTACCACTGAAAATGTGCTCTTAAGTGATATAAGTGGATTTTACTTTCGTCCAGAAGGCACACAATTTATCTCTGGCCGGTGTCCATCAACGGTAAGATATGACTACTACTTGTAATTCAAAATTCATAAGACTTTGTGTATAGTATCAACAAAATCCAGTAAACCAATCACAAGGCACAAGATAGCTACTCATCCAATCAAAATAATTCAACATGGTTGGGACAACCAGTACTTACAGTCATATGATATGAGCTCCAGTCAAAACATGATTATCATGATTGTCTTATTATCTGAATCTATTAAGTAATCAGTTGTAATAAATGACTTGATTATCAAGTAGTAGCAGTAGTAGTAGTAATAAGATGAGAATAAGAATAGGAATAGGAGTAGGAGTAGGAGTAGGAGTAGGAGTAGGAGTAGGAGTAGGAGTAGGAGTAGGAGTAGGAGTAGGAGTAGGAGTAGGAGTAGGAGTAGGAGTAGGAGTAGGAGTAGGAGTAGGAGTAGGAGTAGTAGTAGTAGTAGTAGTAGAAGCAGTCCTTAAAAATTAATTGCTTTTTAGTAGGGTGGGGTTGGATGGAATCCCCTTCCCCCCCCCACCCCCACCCCCACCCATTTTGATATTAAAACATATGCAAAGAATTTATTCTTGTAAAGATCAAGGTCAGTGTGTCAAGTTTGATAGTATGTATTGTGTATTGATTAAGGTTGCAGAAGAGCCAAGCATAGATGATCTCGAAGTAGACTATGATTTCTTCTATGAAAAAATCTGGCCAGATCTCGCTCACCGAATCCCTGCGTTTGAGCGTTTAAAGGCAAGTGAGAATAAAAACTAGTTAAACTAATGGATAGAAGGAAGGAGGGGTAGATCGATGTGTGGATAAGTAGATAAATGAGAGGATGGATGAATGGATAAACGGATGGATGAATGGATGGACGGGTGGATGTAATGGGAGGAGCAGTGATGGACAGTAGTAACTCATTAATCAAAAGTCGCACGTCTTTCAGGTGAAATCAGCTTGGGCCGGGTATTACGACTATAACACGTTTGACTGTAACGCTGTTATTGGACGCCACCCAGAAATTAAGAATCTGATATTTGCCAGCGGCTTCAGTGGTCATGGAATACAGCATTCACCAGGAACAGGAAGAGCTGTTAGTGAACTCATACTCGATGACAACTTCACGAGTCTTAACCTGTCGAGACTGGGCTATGAAAGAATATTGAACAAGAATCCTTTGAAGGAGAAAAATATTATTGGCTGATACACGAACCAATCAGTCAAATGAAATAAAAATTTGTTTATAACTGAAAGCATTTATCTGAATAAACTTAATTCAGTCGTTTTACTTGAATCTCTCAAAATTATTCCCGTCAATCCAAGACCTCATTTTTTTTACCATTTTCCCGTTTTTTATGGGTTTCCTGTGATACTGGCGCGAGTTCGGGACCCTTGCTACTGCGCATCCGTTTCGCGCATCTTGTTTTTGATCACTTATCTAAGTGGTTTTTTTTTACCGTTACCGTTAGCAAGAACTGCTAAGTACCAATCTTCGTTTCGCTACAACGGGGCAAAAACATGGAATTCCCTACCTGCCAATATCCGTAATATCTCAGCTTGTTGCCTTTTAAACAGGCACTTAAGTCCTTTTTTCGTAACTAAACACAGTTCTTATATTTTCATTAGTATATATTTATATATTTATCTATATACATTTATCATAATTGATAGTAATAGTTATATCTTTATGTATGTAAACGTAACGCGATGTATGATTTGTGCAGAGCCCCATTTAAATCAGCTATGCTGAACTGGGCATCTCTGCTTAAATATTGTTCATAAATAAATAAATTTTTGAAGTTTTATCCTAATATTAAGTCAATTCAAAACCCCCTCCACAATCAACCTAAAGATTTCTTGGATTTAGCTCTATTCCCCTTCCCCCCCCCCCCCCCCCCCCCGGCCGGCCGGCTTTTGTTCTCCGGCTCTTCTCAATAAATTAGCTGTGTAAAATATGAATTAATCAAATGTCAATTTAAGAATCCAGTTAATTGTTCTACAACGAATCCAGCAGTCCATTAGACTTCTCTAAACCCATGATTTATTACGGCGACACGAAAACGAGCCTAGCGGATACGTCGCGATATCACTGGTGAAAGGGCTTTTTCGATGGCAAGGAGAGTAGAGACATGGCTGATAGCTAACATGCAAACACATTCAACAACGATTCTCTTCAGTTAACTGTTACAAAGAGCGGAAAGTAAGACGTGTCGAGAAACAACAACCGCAAAAGAATTAAAATTTTGGAACTTTGACAATTAAGTACATTTAGTAAAGGTTTATAGTCAGTGAAAATATTTCCTTCTATCTTATATCAAAAAGGCCTTTTTTCTTCTTTTTCATACTTTTTCATAGCAAGAATGTGCAAAATTGTCATAACTTTAATGCAATAAATAGTTGCAAATGCCCCTCAAAATCGCACTTCCGAGGGTCTCAATTTCAATTTTTTTCCCCGTAAGAGCATGCCCCCAAACCCCCCTAGATGGTCCACTCTTTGGTGGTCGTTAGTCCCCCCAGTCAAAATTAAGCTCCGCGGTCCCTGCATTTCTTAGCTCCGTTTGTGTCATTTTGCAACAAAATGGTTCTTCATGAAAACTCAATCTAGGAATCGGGTCTCCCTGACGGACACCTCTTTCCAAGTTGAAAAAGGAGCAGCAAATCCATTATTAGAAATACAACTAATAATATTCTGATAAAATGTTTTGATCAATGCGAGAAATGACTTTCCAAATCCAAATGCTTTTAAAGCTTTATTCATAAGATTCCACGAAATAGAACCAAAAGCTTTCTCAAAATCAATAATAATAATAATACTGAATAATAGTAATAATAATAATGATAATAATAATAATAGTAATAAAATAATTTAAAAAAATTATATCGTATCAATGTACATTTTCATCGGCGCAATCGCAGTTAATAAACCATCGTAAGTTTTCAGCCTAGTGAACTCAAGAATATTCTCATTATCACTTGGGGACAAAGTCAAAATAATTGTCATCTTACGTGACCCGATTTGGAGGGGAGGGGTGGTGTTACCCGGTACCCACCACCTCTGGAAGTGAAATCCTGGATTTTGTCAACAAATATCTCCAAAACTAAAAGTCAAATCGTAGAAGTGAATGTACTGTCTGTTTACATGTATGCTAAACAACGTATTTGTGGATAGAAATGGTCACTACGGACACCCAGTATCGAGCATTTCAACAGGTCTCTGAGGGGGGAGGGGGTATCTACCGGTACCCACCACCTAAACCAATAAAATCGGGTCCCTATTTTGGGCAATTGTTTTGACCTTGTCCCTTGTGGCAAAATAGTTCTTCCCTTTACATATCAAACAAAATCAACTCACATAATTATGATCCAGCCTGAGTCGGGCTACAAACCAGTATACTATAAATGAATCTTACAAACACCCATGCCCGGGGGGTGGGGGGGGGGGGGGGTGAGGGGTACTTCGGGTCGTTTCATACAGGGATGCTCCGCCCAAACTCTCAACCCCTTACCCTTTTCTATACCAAATTTCATCAAAAAAGTACTCCTTTTATATACCTTTTTGCCTGAAAAGGTACCCCTTTGCTATACGTGCGGCCTGAAAAAAAGTACCTTTTTCGGGCGGAGCATCCCCATATAGTCCATTATAGGGAGTACCCCCCCCCCCCCAGCACCCATGCCACCCACGCAAAGGGACATATTATCCCTTTAATTTTGCTTTGTATGTGAAGAGGGTCATGAAGTGGGTCCTAATCCTTTCCCAGCCCAAAATTTTGCAAAATCCCAGTCCCAGTCATGCAAAACCTCAGTCCGAGTTATAGAGTTAGAGGTTTTGTAAAATTCTAATCCCAGTAATAGCTAAATCCCAGTCCCAGTGCGTGAAATCCCATTTTACAAGCCCCTCAAAAAGGCAAATCCTAGCTCCCATTTTACCCCTTCAGAACCTTCTGTGAAGCATACGCATAATTAACCCCCTCCGTCCCCACCCCTCCCCCCTCACACACACAAATGCTGCCTCAAAATGTTTGATTACATAGAAGTGAGTGCATGCATGCTTTCCTACCGTTGCATCGCGTTCTATCACACATATTCGCATATCAGGCTGTCTCTTAGCGAGAAAATAGGCAGTAGATGAGCCCATAGCACCACCGCCGAGAACAGCTACGTCGTACGATGCATTTCTCGTGAAACCCCCAACATCTTGTGTCTTGGAAAACCTTCGATACAGATCAAAAGATCTATTACTAAACAGTCTTGATAATCTACTTGCATGTCTTATAATTTAGGAAATTTCGTATATCAATATTCAGGAAAAACAGGTTAGACTCTTCGATATCCGTAACGTTGCGTCTAGAACCGATCAATTCAACGTCTCGAAGAGCTACCGAAAAATGTCCGAAGCGTGGCGTCTCTCCTTCGGCTATCACTCGTCTATTCGTTTTAAAAAGGAAACAAAGAAACCTAATCGTTGGGCTACCTGTGTTTAAAGTTACGACAAGAAATCAAAATGGCTGCGGCTGCTGCAGCTAAAACAAATATGGTGATGAAAAAACCGTTTATCATCGGCGTAGCTGGTGGTTCAGCGTCTGGAAAGGTAAAAAATTTCTAGCTATAGCCCAAGGATGATGATAAAGTGATGATAAGCTTATCTTTGTTATCTAAATACACCATGACAAAAAGTAATCTTGCAAGTCTTCAAAGCCAAGCTACGAAAAAACATTTTACTGGGACAAAAAGTTTTTAATTCTAATTCATGGTAAAAATTAGTGCTACTTAAACGACGTGGTATTCAATAGGAATGAGAAATTTAGAAGAAAACATTGCTGTTTTTTCAAGCTTTTATGTTTCAGCTTATTTACATACTGTTGTTTGTTATAATGCGTGACAAAAATTTATCTATGATAAAAAATATATAATATAAAGTCTTAAATATGATACATGGGCTGTAACCAAGTAACAATCTATTTTTCTTATCTTTCAAATAGTCATCAGTTTGTTCTAAAATAATGGAGCTTTATAAAATATCGTACATGGGCTGTAAACAAGTAACAATCTATTTTCTTATCTTTCAAATAGTCATCAGTTTGCTCTAAAATAATGGAACAACTTGGTCAAGACGACATTGACTGTAAACAAAGAAGGGTAGTTATCATCAGTCAGGAAAGTTTTTACAGGGAACTGGATGAAGATGAGCTGAGAAATGCTCATAAAGGAGAGTTTAACTTTGATCATCCAGGTACATACTGTATATGCTACAATAATTTGCTACAACACTTATTGACTGGGACCGAGGGAAAGAGTGTGTTTTGTGGCCCTGAGATGATGATGTGTCCGCAGGCGTTATAGGGAAATATTGCCGTCAAGGGATCACAAAAGACCACAAAACACACTGCTTTCCTGAGGTTCCAGGCAATAAGTGTTTTCTTATACAGTATATTATACCAACTGGCAAAGAACACAAAAAAAAGTATTCAGTTTTTTAAATTATTTGACTTTAAAAACTTAGAAAAAGTATGGTTTCTTATGAAATAACTTCCAGTTTTGTCATTTACCTGTCAATAACATATTGTTGCCCATTGAGAGCCGTTGCCGGAGAAACATTGAAACTTGTTCACATTCATGCGATACTCTCTTGCACCAATCACAGTATGAGAAAAGACTTTGACAGTTGGTATATTTAAGAAATAAAACATTTTCTCAGATGCCTTCATAGCCTGGTGAAAACCTCGGCTACACGTTTGGGAGAATTCTCGAGCAGGTGAAAACCCTCAACTTCGTCTCGGGTTTTCACTGATCTGCTCTCGAATTCTCCCAAACGCGTAGCCTCGGTTTTCACCAGGCTATGAAGGCATCTGAGAAAATGTTTTATTTCTTTTAAAAAATACTTAAAAAATGCTTGTTACGTCATTTCCGTGCCTTCATAGCGTGATGAAAACACAGCTCTCGACCAATGAGAGTGGCATACTATCTTAAGTATTTTTTAAAACAAATTGATACATCTGATTGTCTGGAGCCAGTTGTATGAAATCTGGATAAATTTATCCAGTGTATAGAATTTATATAAGTGTTATCTGCTGGGTAAGAATTTTGAAGTCATACTATAGTGCTTGCTGTACCATGACTTAACATAGCCATAAATACATGTTATGATTTGATGTTGGATGGGGCTCAACCATTTTAGTTTTATGGTATTTGCATACAATTGCACATGCTGTAAGTCAGCACCACAAGTTTCCCATTCACTATTAAACCATTTCATCAGGATAAGTTTACCTGATCATATCGGGTGGCATGGGTGGTGTAGTGGTTTACCACTCACCTCTCATCACTGTGGTCTGGGTTCAAGTTGAAATTGGATCATATGTGAGTTAATTGAGTTTGTTTGCTATGTTGTTCTCTTCCTTGCCATGAGGGTTTTTTCTCCAGGTTCTCTGGTTTTTCCTCCCTCTGTAAAAATCAACATGTGAGTTGAGTTGTATGCATAGAATATGTAACATACTGTTTGTAGTGGTAGTGTGTGTGAGTGACAGTGGGCCAAATTGGAAACCAGTATATTCATTTACTGAATTTGTGATTTATTTATTTATTTATAAAAACTTGTCCTTATTAATCAATATTGTTTTCTATTTTCAGATGCTTTTGACTCTGAAAAAAATTACAATGCAATAAAAAGCATTGCATCAGGAAAAACTGTTGAAATCCCTACATATGATTATGATATGGCATCCACAAAGTAAGTTCAATTCACTGAACATTACATAAAGATACTCATATGAATGAGCTAGCTGTTACAGTATCCAGTAGGGTGGCAAAGGGTTTCGGTACGTGTGACACATGCCAAAATAGGCTGTGTGATTCGTGATTATATTCCCAAATAAGCTTTATATTGCACGATTGCATATCACAACGTACGTTATGTGTGATGTGTGTGAGTGATAGGTCAAAACATTTTCCTTGATTCATGCTTACATTTAAAAATTCAGCGGGTGATGGGAACCACCATAATCCTGCCAATGTTGCTGTTAGTACCTACCCTGCTTGGCAGAGGTTTCCTTATTCCTCTCCTCTAACAAGAAGGAAAGGAAACCTCTGCATGGATCTGCTCGAAGCTGTCCAAAACTCTGGACAAATAACTTAACTCACAACCGGTTTTAAGCCGGTGTAAACAGTTTTAAATTTTCAAGTATGTTACAATATGAACTATTCACTGACTATTATCCACTGGCATGGTCTGAGTCTGCATTGCCGCTTCACCGGAATTGACATTTTGATGATGTTGCATTTTTGTGCATGCTCGACAGAATATTGAGCAGATCCGTGCCGAGGTTTCCTTTCCTTCTTGGTAGAGGAGAGAAATAAGAAAACCTCTGCCAAGCAGGGTAGTTAGCACCCAGTAATAACAATAGTTTTCTACCCGATTTTATGGCTTTCTTTTCTTAATCATTGTTGAACCCAAAGAATTCAAAGTTGGTGAGAGGTCACAATCCATAATGTAGTTTTAAGTGGGGGCAGAATAAAACTCCTCCAGCCCCCTCACCTCAGCGTTCCCTCTTGGTGTGTATAATGAGTGGTCTCCCTGTCATTACTATGACAATCATCATTAGTGACAACTCTTCGCAATAGTACTCAATGTACATGTGTTTCATTTTACAGAGAAGAAATGGTCAACTTGATTTATCCAACTACAGATGTTATCCTATTTGAAGGAATATTGACACTGTATTTTAAAGAAATCAGAGATCTTCTAGATATGAAGTTATTTGTGGATACTGATAGTGACACAAGGCTTTCAAGAAGAGGTAAAATGTCAAGTGTAGTTCAGTCTCCATCCATCCATCCATCCTTATTTCCATCCATCCATCCATCCATCCATCCATCCATCCATCCATCCATCCATCCATCCATCCATCCATCCATCCATCCATCCATCCATCCATCCATCCATCCATCCATCCATCCATCCATCCATCCATCCATCCATCCATCCATCCATCCATCCATCCATCCATCCATCCATCCATCCATCCATCCATCCATCCATCCATCCATCCATCCATCCATCCATCCATCCATCCATCCATCCATCCATCCATCCATCCATCCATCCATCCATCCATCCATCCATCCATCCATCCATCCATCCATCCATCCATCCATCCATCCATCCATCCATCCATCCATCCATCCATCCATCCATCCATCCATCCATCCATCCATCCATCCATCCATCCATCCATCCATCCATCCATCCATCCATCCATCCATCCATCCATCCATCCATCCATCCATCCATCCATCCATCCATCCATCCATCCATCCATCCATCCATCCATCCATCCATCCATCCATCCATCCATCCATCCATCCATCCATCCATCCATCCATCCATCCATCCATCCATCCATCCATCCATCCATCCATCCATCCATCCATCCATCCATCCATCCATCCATCCATCCATCCATCCATCCATCCATCCATCCATCCATCCATCCATCCATCCATCCATCCATCCATCCATCCATCCATCCATCCATCCATCCATCCATCCATCCATCCATCCATCCATCCATCCATCCATCCATTATCAATGTCATCAAAATTGATATCATCATCATTATCAATGTGCATGTCAGTCCTTTTTATGTTGCTGTAGTAGTATTCGTAGTTACTATAGTTGGGACTGTGTTCCTGGGTGTGTTTACAAGTGAATAAGAATGGAACTCTTTACTTGATGAAGGACTATAATATCCAAAACATCAGTACACCTGGGCTCAGTTGTATGAAGGGTGGTTAGCGCTATCCTATGGATAAATCCTCATCCAGTGGATAAGTCAATGCTGTTATCAAATAAATTTATCCATCGTATAGCACTATCCACCCTTCGTAAGACCAGGCCCTGGAAACATTTAAAAATGTTGTTAAAGTCTCCTTTTTATTCATGTGTATTAATAAGACACTCAGTATTTGTTACATTGACGAGTAAAAATGTTGTTTTGTAGTACTAAGAGACACCCAAGAAAGAGGTAGAGATTTAGACCGGGTTTTAGCAACTTATACTAATTTTGTCAAGCCTGCCTTTGAAGACTTCTGTCTACCAGTAAGTGTGTTCTACATTCCCTTATATCTCTCATTACATACAAAACAGAATCATCTACACAGGCTAATCACTTAACTACATGACAAAAAAAATCGGTCAAAAACGTTCAAATAAATTTCATTGTACAACCAAAATCAGCCTTTTTTTCAAATCAATTTTAGAAGAATTTTTTGCATCACTAAATATAGTACAGAATAATTTCCACATCAACAGTTCATTTTGCGGTTTCATTTTGAACCTTGACATTTTTAATTGAAAGTATTTTAATTGTGCCTCATAATAGATAACAAATGATGTCGTAGATGTAGATGTGTAATTTTGAAATGTTTTTCAGACAAAAAAGTATGCTGATGTGATTATACCACGAGGATCTGATAACACAGGTGAGAAATACTAAGCTTAATATTCTTGAACAACCTTTTTTAAATTTCCTTTATAATGAATAATAAATTTCATACTTATATAGTGCTTTATATATATATGCATATAATCTAATGCACTTCCTTTACACAAACAAACCAAATACTTGAGAAGCACTGGTGCAAGCACTTTGAGAAGTATGGTTGGCATAGCATTGGCAGTGAGAACACTCACTTCTCAACAATGCAACCTGGGTTTGAGTCCCATCAAGTTCTCTCCTGTGCTTCGAGGGTATTTCTCTGGGTTCTCTGGTTTTCATCCCTCCGCAAAAATCAACTTAAAATTACTCTGTGTCACTGTAACTGTAATCCTAGCAAATAGCCCTCTTAGCCCTCTTCCGATATAATATATGCTTCACTTTAATTGTCATGCCTATAGGCTTCAATGTGAGGCTACATGCTAAATGCTCAGTGTAGCTAAATGGTTATCATTTTCTTTTGAATTTGTACTCGTTCTTTGTTTTGTTTCTATGATAATTTTCTTGTTTGTTTAATTTCTTGTTAGTTTGTTAGCACTCCATAAATATTCTAAATAATTAATTATTTAGTGTGATCTTCCTCGATGAGCCGTTTATCGGCTCTTGAAGAGAGCACAGAGAAAAAATATGTTTAAATAAAAAAAATGCTCAGTGATTTGTGACAGGAGAAAGAATAAAATTTAATTTAGCACAGAGCCTCGTACTGAAACCTTTGTGCGTGACAAACTAAGCATATCTCAGAAGTGGGCTATTGTGCTGGAATACTCTATGGGCAGCCTGTGTTTTTTTTCCAATTTTGTATGGGCTTCCTGTGTGTTAACATGATTTGCTCACTTTGCTAATATTACTATATCTTTGTTATTAGTGGCCATCGATCTCATAGTCCAGCACATCAAGGACATCCTATCAGGAAACAAAAAGATGAGAAAAGTATCTGAACCAAGTTCCAAAAGACAAAGAACAGTTTCAGAATCAAGTATGCTGTCATCGCGACCTCACTAATTTAATCCTGTATTGGGTTTGTGTGTATGTGATCCAGGTTATCTGTCACAGAAAATCTGGTTTTAATTTATTACAAATGCTTTTTTATGATTTTATTGATTATTTAGACGTAGCAACAATATTTCATGACTCATTGGTGTGCTTTCCTTAGCGCAATGTCATGGTGTATAGTAATACAGATTACACATTAGACAACCTGTCAGTGTGCTGTCATTGGTGCAATGCTGTGGTGTATAGTAATACAGATTACACATTAGACAACCTGTCAGTGTGCCGTCATTAGCACAATGCTGTGGTATATAGTAATACAGATTACACATTAGACAACCTGTCAGTGTGCTGTCATTAGCACAATGCTGTGGTGTATAGTAATACAGATTACACAGACAACCTGTCAGTGTGCCGTCATTGGCACAATGCTGTGGTGTATAGTAATACAGATTACACATTAGACAACCTGTCAGTGTGCCGTCATTGGCACAATGCTGTGGTGTATATAATGATACTAGGATATCTTCATATAGACAGAGTTTAAGCCTTGAATCCTGTGCACTGCTGTTTATAGTACGATGGGATTATTTTTAGACTAGAAGCAGATTTTGCAAGACATGTATTTGTTGTGCCCGGGATGACATGTGTACCTGTGTTGAATGTGTACCTCTAGTTTACTCAAGTGTTTCTTGGTACAGTATACAATACACATCCATTCTTACGTACTTTTTCATATTTTCTTATTCTTTAATATTTCTTCATTTTGCTACCAATCTTTATTATACTAATCCATTGCTATGCAGATGTAGTGTGTTTGACTTCCTGATATTAAAAACTAGAAAACACTGATTCCTCTTTTAACTACGATTTTGACGTCACATGTGTGTGTGTCTCCTAGATAATGTCATCCCGAGCGTGTCTCCTAGATAATAACGTCACATGGGTGTCTCCTAGATAATAACGTCACATGTGTGTCTCCTAGATAATAACATCACATGGGTGTCTCCTAGATAATAACGTCACATGTGTGTCTCCTAGATAATAACGTCACATGTGTGTCTCCTAGATAATAACGTCACATGTGTGTCTCCTAGATAATAACGTCACATGGGTGTCTCCTAGATAATAACGTCACATGGGTGTCTCCTAGATAATAACGTCACATGGGTGTCTCCTAGATAATAACGTCACATGTGTGTCTCCTAGATAATAACGTCACATGTGTCTCCGAGATAATGACGTCACATTAGTGTCGTAGATTATGACGTCACATGCGTGTCTCCTAGATAATGACGTCACATTAGTGTCGTAAATTATGACGTCACATTAGTGTCGTAAATTATGACGTTACATGCGTGTCTCCTAGATAATAGCGTCACATGGGTGTCTCCTAGATAATAACGTCACATGGGTGTCTCCTAGATAATAACGTCACATGTGTGTCTCCTAGATAATAACGTCACATGTGTCTCCGAGATAATGACGTCACATGGGTGTCTCCTAGATAATAACGTCACATGTGTCTCCGAGATAATGACGTCACATGGGTGTCTCGTAGATTATGACGTTACATGCGTGTCTCCTAGATAATAGCGTCACATGGGTGTCTCCGAGATAATGACGTCACATGCGTGTCTCGTAGATCATGACGTCATGTGCACCATCTTATGGAATATGACGTCACTTGTATTCTCACTACACCTAATCTATGACGTACGTTTGTCTTAAACGTAATAGTTTGGTCAATGGGCGGGTAATGGCTTAACTGGTATACCAGGATTATCGGTATGAACAGTTTACTGGTATACCAGGATTATCGGTATGAACAGTTTACTGGTATACCAGGATTATCGGTATGAACAGTTTACTGGTATACCAGGATTATCGGTATGTACAGTTTACTGGTATACCAGGATTATTGGTATGTACAGTTTACTGGTATACCAGGATTATCGGTATGTACAGTTTACTGGTATACCAGGATTATTGGTATGTACAGTTTACTGGTATACCAGGATTATTGGTATGAACAGTTTACTGGTATACCAGGATTATTGGTATGTACAGTTTACTGGTATACCAGGATTATCGGTATGAACAGTTTACTGGTATACCAGGATTATCGGTATGAACAGTTTACTGGTATACCAGGATTATCGGTATGTACAGTTTACTGGTATACCAGGATTATTGGTATGTACAGTTTACTGGTATACCAGGATTATCGGTATGTACAGTTTACTGGTATACCAGGATTATTGGTATGTACAGTTTACTGGTATACCAGGATTATTGGTATGAACAGTTTACTGGTATACCAGGATTATTGGTATGAACAGTTTACTGGTATACCAGGATTATCGGTATGTACAGTTTACTGGTATACCAGGATTATTGGTATGTACAGTTTACTGGTATACCAGGATTATTGGTATGAACAGTTTACTGGTATACCAGGATTATTGGTATGAACAGTTTACTGGTATACCAGGATTATTGGTATGTACAGTTATTAATGTTAATCTCTCTTTGATTACAGAAACCTCCCACCCAAGCACTACACACAATACACATGGTAGTATTAAAACACCCTACCGTCAAGCATGATAAGTAGTGCACACAATGCGTACACCGCATGCTAGTTATCTCTACTTCTAGACGATGGAACTGCGCATAGATGCGCCAAGATAGAGATGAAAACAATTCCCTTATCTGTAGGCACCTGACCATACATTTTTCTCAGGCTTGAAGCCAGTGGCCTATCGACAGGCAGTTTTGTTCATACAGGGTTGGGATGGTACGTCTTTTTTTGGGTTGATTGACATTTGCACAGTGTTCAGTTAAAGCTCTTACCGCTATATGCCACGGGTAAAAGCCGGTTGCTTAGAAACGGTTCTGTAATTATATACCTGACTCGGGTCCTTTCTCTGATATACTTAACGAATACCCCTGGCTAAGTAACCTGTTGGCCATGGTCATTAACTGCATAAATATTGAACCTTTGTTATCATGGTGTCTCATATCCACGTATAATAAACTAACTCCTATCAGTTACAATCACTTGTGTGTCTAGCATCCTATAGTATGTTCAATGCAAAAACTGCCTCAAGTCCCCTGCTTCCCGATATAGCTATAGTCCTACTTCACTTGCGATATGCTATATGTTTTGTTCATTTAGAAAACAATTTGGACTAAATGTCAAATAGTTTATCGTAAACTGATCAAAAAGGGCGTCCATCGAGTGGTCTATCTCCTCACATATGCCACCAGCAAAGAAAGATTAACAATGACTCTGTGCTAGCTGAGCTGACATAGTTCATTAAGCCGTCGGCGGATGTAACTCGAGAACTTCTGGAAATTTAACTGAATAGAGTATACAGGTTTTCTTGGTAGTACTTAAGTCGTTATTCCTCAGTTTGTCAGTCATTATCTTCAAGGTTCCATCACACTTCAATTTGTTATCTGTACTGGACTCGAGTCATCAGTTGACCGCGTATCTTGAGGAATATCATTCGAAGTTTGTTCTAAATGACTAGTGGAAGCGCAGACTCGTATCTGGTGGGCTGTTTTTAAATCGAAGAACAGAATACATCACCTGTAGAGAATCTCTAGCCTAAGGTCAGTATGTATGTCTTCTAGAAGCGTTTATTAGCGTAGTTTTCTGTCTTGAACATCTGCCAGCCTTCACTAACGCTAGCAGATCTTTCTCCAAATATTTGCTTTTCAAACAAGCAGCATTCATTTTAATAGATAATAATTGTTTCTTGTAAAGCTTTTTGAGTGTTTTGGTAGTATTTGTATTGTAAGATGAAATTAATAGAATGACTTTGTGAGCAGTTTTCAATAGACATCTTTCTTCTGGGTTTCTATGGGTTTCGGGCGCCCGTGGTGATATTTCTAAAAACAACCTTCCAACTGACGTCATTATTCCACATTATCAGTTTTTTTCTATTCTATTTCGATATTTTGTTTAATAGTCCTTGATGCAATCGAAATTTAATCGTTTGTCGTTAAAAACACTGAATCCTTTGATGAATTATTTAAGCAGTCCTTATTGAATTCTTTCTGGGAGACGGCCAAAAAGACTTTGTGTACGCCAAAAAACCTATAAGACTGCCCACGAGCTATTCCATCGTATTCAATATAAATACCTTAACGAGCCATTAATTGTGCTTTTAAACCTTAGCCTTGGGATGTTTGGCTAATAGAAGGCATTTATTTGGTGCTGCAGTCGACCACACATCCTGTCATTTACCTGATTTTTATGTCTAATGTACACGGGCATAGCCTCTCATGAGACTCTTCATTGGCTAACAGAAGAGTCTGATAAACAGTGATTGTAGCCTTTCAGCTCATCGCACACACTTCAGACGATAGTTAAAGTCTTGTCAGTCTCTTTAAAATTATTTCAACGAGGTTATATCACAAGAAGCCTTACTGATGTATCAACGTTTAGATGAGGTAGAAAATGACTGTAGATTCTAAAACTGTTGTTGGTGCATGGCACGGTAGTAAAATATGAGAATTCAAACAAAATACTCGAAATTAACACAAAATATCGTGATCTCGTCCTGAGGAACGTCTACTGACAGTACAGTTCTTACGACTTCAGCTGAACACGCAGATCGAAGACAAGGATTTTGCTGGTAAAACGTTTTGTTTACAAGAATGTTAGGGTCCGTTTACACTGGCGATTTTTGCTGCGATTTCATGTGCGGTTTTTGCGGTGATTTTGGTCATTGTTAATAATGGTAAAGAATTAACTTGTAAAGTTTTATTCCGGACACCAAGATTACCTGGATAAAGATCCCTTTAGAAGCATAACACAAAACTAATTATATTTTCAAAATTGCAGCAAAAATCGCGAGTGTAAACTGGCCTTTAGTTAACGATTCTCAAGCCAAGACTTGCTGGTTGAACACTCGCTTGACACTACTTGTATCCTCACTTAGTAAGGCACCTTCAAAATGAGCCAATGTCGCTAAATACGGGTGGCGTAGCGGTGAGAGCGCTTCCTCTCCCACCTATAAACCCTGGGTTTGATTCCTGGTTTCAATGTCATTTATGAGTAGCCGCTGAGTTTCTAGCAAATTTTCTCCTGTCTTTTGAGGCGAGTATTGTTCGGGTTCCATGGGTTTTCCTCCCTCCACAAAGATCAATTTCTGAATTCCAATTCAATCATTGAACGAGGGACAATTGAAAATTTTGTTAGCCATTGGTTATTAAGTACTACCTTTTTTCCTTCCA
This sequence comes from Anthopleura xanthogrammica, assembly GCA_964019055.1. Lineage (NCBI taxonomy): Eukaryota > Metazoa > Cnidaria > Anthozoa > Actiniaria > Actiniidae > Anthopleura > Anthopleura xanthogrammica. The sequence continues at coordinate 8,361,631 of OZ025216.1, read as the reverse complement.
TTCTTTTTCGTCAATCTCATTATAGCCTTTGTATTTAATAGTGTGACCATATGGTTGGTGTTTTTTCTTTCACAACATATTTATTTGTATCATTAATATCAATAATTGTACTCTGTAAATATAAAGTCAAGCAGCATTGTAACAATAGGTTAAAGGTTTCGGTTAGGTTTTGAAATGTCAGTTTGAAGTCTTAGGTCTTGGGAAAAGACCAGACTAGTAATTTTACCAGGGAAAAATCATATTGTATCAAATTTTTCTGAGGTTAAAATAAAATAATGATGATAATAATAATGATGATGATAATCCCTTTCATCCATCCATCCATCCATCCATCCATCCATCCATCCATCCATCCATCCATCCATCCATCCATCCATCCATCCATCCATCCATCCATCCATCCATCCATCCATCCATCCATCCATCCATCCATCCATCCATCCATCCATCCATCCATCCATCCATCCATCCATCCATCCATCCATCCATCCATCCATCCATCCATCCATCCATCCATCCATCCATCCATCCATCCATCCATCCATCCATCCATCCATCCATCCATCCATCCATCCATCCATCCATCCATCCATCCATCCATCCATCCATCCATCCATCCATCCATCCATCCATCCATCCATCCATCCATCCATCCATCCATCCATCCATCCATCCATCCATCCATCCATCCATCCATCCATCCATCCATCCATCCATCCATCCATCCATCCATCCATCCATCCATCCATCCATCCATCCATCCATCCATCCATCCATCCATCCATCCATCCATCCATCCATCCATCCATCCATCCATCCATCCATCCATCCATCCATCCATCCATCCATCCATCCATCCATCCATCCATCCATCCATCCATCCATCCATCCATCCATCCATCCATCCATCCATCCATCCATCCATCCATCCATCCATCCATCCATCCATCCATCCATCCATCCATCCATCCATCCATCCATCCATCCATCCATCCATCCATCCATCCATCCATCCATCCATCCATCCATCCATCCATCCATCCATCCATCCATCCATCCATCCATCCATCCATCCATCCATCCATCCATCCATCCATCCATCCATCCATCCATCCATCCATCCATCCATCCATCCATCCATCCATCCATCCATCCATCCATCCATCCATCCATCCATCCATCCATCCATCCATCCATCCATCCATCCATCCATCCATCCATCCATCCATCCATCCATCCATCCATCCATCCATCCATCCATCCATCCATCCATCCATCCATCCATCCATCCATCCATCCATCCATCCATCCATCCATCCATCCATCCATCCATCCATCCATCCATCCATCCATCCATCCATCCATCCATCCATCCATCCATCCATCCATCCATCCATCCATCCATCCATCCATCCATCCATCCATCCATCCATCCATCCATCCATCCATCCATCCATCCATCCATCCATCCATCCATCCATCCATCCATCCATCCATCCATCCATCCATCCATCCATCCATCCATCCATCCATCCATCCATCCATCCATCCATCCATCCATCCATCCATCCATCCATCCATCCATCCATCCATCCATCCATCCATCCATCCATCCATCCATCCATCCATCCATCCATCCATCCATCCATCCATCCATCCATCCATCCATCCATCCATCCATCCATCCATCCATCCATCCATCCATCCATCCATCCATCCATCCATCCATCCATCCATCCATCCATCCATCCATCCATCCATCCATCCATCCATCCATCCATCCATCCATTCATAGCATGGGAGGTTAGTATATATCCTATCAGAATGTTTGATCACGACAAAGCCACGGCACGACACACCGTTGATAGTCATTTTCTCAGAGTCATACAAAGTCTTTTCACTCGTTGTCCGTCATGCAACCATGGTGTGATGAGTGCGGTTCATATTCGAACTAATCAGTTAGCCATCCTGTTACTATATTTTTAAGCCGTTTGATCGACGCTCCGTGAAAAACACTCATTTTATCTTTTCATCAACCAATAGGACTACAAATTAAGTGTTGCTAACCGATATTTTCATTTCCTGTTATTATCCGCGAAGCTCTTCATCACTAAACTTCATTGATTGGTTTTCTCAGGATGAGTTTTCAAATGACAGTCGATGGTTTTATTCAGCCAATCAGAAACTAGCAGTCAAGATCTTTTAGATATTAACAAAATGATCACCCTAAAGGCTCTTATCTTGTCATATTTGCAGAGACAAACACCTTCTCATTCATTCATTTACGGTAGCTCAGTAAGTGCAGGTTTTAACATTTATTTTCATTTTCTACTCATTTTAATTCTAGAATACTGTCCGGTGTTCAAGTACGAACGGTATTTACTGAATTGCGGAATTCGTGAACAAGTGGAGGTGGGTACAATAACATATAACATACGTAAGGACAGGCAGGCTCTCTGAAAAGAAAATCCGGCCGCAATCTGCTTCCAGTCATTAGTGGGGCAAATAGTGAAAGCATTTTTTTTAAATGTCTTTTTCGCTGAGATCAAATGCTCACCGGCCGTCAACAAAACGATATCAGAATCGGTATTCAAGACCTAATATTTTTGGATATTTTTGGATATATTCTATAGTGGTTTTCTACTCTGCCAGTCGATAGATTAAGTGATAAAGACACGCAACATTTGACTGATAATCACGATCTGACGAGACAACACAGAATGATAGAATACTCTTCAGTTCCAGTTCTCGCTAGAGGGTTATTCGGATCAGCCTGCTCAATTCTAATGATTCATAGCGATAAAACCGCGGGCTTCCTCGACAGCTGAAGTTTCACGTTTTAGAGTAGGAATAAGGATTCGCAACAACCAGCTGATCTGAGAAAAAAAAACATTAGCCAATCAGAATCAAGAATATTTACAAAACTGAGGTGTCATTCAGCGACTCGGGAAACGGTTATTTCTTTATTTAATTTTCCCACTCAATAATGAATATCATACTTACTAAATGTATACAAAATATCAGAAACCTCTCTTGGAAATCTAGATTTATCTCAGGTATAAATTTCTATACGTCAATTTCCGTAGGCTTCGTGACACGTCAGTTTTGCAGTGGCGTCATTTCTACCCAAAAAATTCAGATCAGCTGGAAGTTAAGCGTAAATCATTCTCGCGTTATAATAATATAATATATATAATATAATATATAACATAATATATTTATATAGCGCCATTTCCAGCAGTTCAATGGCGCTGCGCTAGAGACAGTAAGAAATGGTAAATTATTTACAAAAATTTATTAGAGCAGAGTCAAAAGAAAAACCTGTGGCACAGGGCTGCCATTTGAAAAGCCTTTTTGATTGGTTAAGAGCGAGATCCAATCAAAAATCATGTCATGTCACCGTGTGCGCTTATTAAAGTTGCCTCAAAAACGTATTAAGAACACCTTCAGATCACGAGATACCTATTTTATTTTGCTTGAGAGTAAAAGCTCTTTATTTGGATAGACCAGTAGATGACGTAGATGACGAAAGTGCTGCTTCAAGAAATGGAACCAAAAAACTCTTAACAATACTAGCAAAACTGGCGCCAAATTACTTAACTTCAAAGAGCAAAGTTTTTAAGATAAAGTAGTATCGGTAATCGAGTTAGAGTAGCTGTTATTTCTTGTGTCTACCATCTACTCCATCTACCATTACTATGGGAAGCAAAGCGGTGGGAGTGCTCGCCTCTCACCAATGCGACCCGGGTTCGAGTCCCACCGGGCTCGGTGTCGTATGTGAGTAGAGTTGTTTGTTGGTTCTGTCCTGTGCTTCGAGGGGTTTTCTCCGGGATCTCCGGTTTTCCTCCATCCGCAAAAATCAGCGTATGAGTTGTTGGGAGTACGAGCATCTTTATAATCAACTAATATCAAGATCTTTAATATGTCCCTGAAACAAGGAACGTCGATCATTTTTGTCCGTCACGTATTTCAAAGTGCAGTCAAATGAATCATTCGTTCGTTCCGGGAACATCAGTCAAAATTGTGTTTAGCTTTTACTACCCCTCGAGCAGTGTCAGTGCTATCTAGAATCCATCGCAAAACTAAACTCAATTTCGGTCAGTAGGTGGTGACATTTTAAGTTGCTAGCAAGGGATTATTTTCATGTCTGTTGGGATAAAAGGGGTTTAAACAAGAAATGACGAGCCACAAGAAGTCCGTTATGATGTCAGAGGTTCAGTTTAATGGCAAAGGGGTGGATAATTTATAATTACCATTAGGGTAGAGAGATTAATAACATGTAGTAAAGCACTTTGTGACTTAACAATTTCCCTCGATGGCTCATACTGCAAAACTTTCTGCGGATTTGAAAGACATTTTGGCGCCGAAACTTGTATTGCGCGCTTCATGCAGCCCTCCAGCTACGCCATTGATAACGGCTTATCTTTGAATTGTAAATAAGCTGAACAAACTGCACTTAGAGTCGTTTAACGAGTATAGATAAGATAATAGTAGAACAGTAGGTACACTTTGAAGTCTTGGCGTTAGGGTCAGTTTCTATACATTTACTGTATTGTTGACCCAAATGCCTCGACTTAAAACAATTGTTTGAAAACAATGGAGTGTAACCCTGATAATATCTGGTATTGAAGGAATTTCAATGATTCATGATTCCGTACTATCAAAACACAAAAACAGCTCATTATTCTTAAATTTCCAAAAAAAAAAAAAGAAACTTTATGTGGAAGACGTGATTCAAGCATGATTCCTGATTAATATATATGTTAGTTAGTGTGTCAGATCACTTAACCAATCAGTACCTTATCATAATAACCTCTTACGAGGTACTTCAAACCTACTTTGGATCCTAGAAGTTGAGCATTTCGAAGCTAATAACCACGTGGGTGATGCGTGTTGTTTTCCCGTGCGCCAGGAAAAGCTTATCAATTCATATAAGTATCGTTTTTAATTTCCTGCAGTTCGACAAAACAACTACCCACTCAATTTTCATTTCCCATCCGATATTCCAATAACACTGAACAAAGACGTTTTGTTGTGAGTTGTTTTTTTTTTTCATTTTCTTTGTCTTTTTAAAAAAATATTTAAGGTTTTTGACAAAAAATGATTCAAAATAGAGTGATGTTATTTAGCTTGTAAAAGAAAGATGACTATTTAGTTAGTACTAGTTGATAAAGAACAAGAGAAAACAATGGATTTAGAGTCTACTACTAGCTATTAGTTTGACAAGTTTTTTCACCGGCCAAGTAAACTCCCACTAATTATTTTAGAAGATCTACATAAACAACGCTAAAAAGACTTCATTGACAATAGACGTTTTTGCTTTATCACTATTTTCGAATTCGTGCACTAAAAAAACAATAGATGAGATCAAAGATTGTACGAAATTTCAACATCTTTAGAATTTGAACAAAAGATGCTTGTATTTCATTGTTGTGATTAACAACAAGTCGGGCCATACCAATACACAACACTTACGTATACTGAAATTATGACCTGACTACTACAACTATTGTTCAACAACAATGAAATACAAGCATGTTTTGTTCAAATTCTAAAGATGTTAAAATTTTCCGTACAAAATTTGATTTCACCGATTGTTTTTAGAGTGCACGAAGTCGAAAATAGTGTTAGAAGATCTAATGACGATACGTTGTGCTTCTTACTTCATTTTCATCGCACACTTTGATGGTCAGGAGAGCAAAGATCGCCACTTATGTTCACAGTTTTACTAAGTGCTCAATAAATATTCTCGAACTTGAAAACATAAAAACAAAATTTCCATGCAGATGCGAGCAACAAGAATCCCACACGTCTCCTCCGAGTGAATCTTGTAATGCCTCCAGCTGATCTTAAATAGTGTAGTACAAATGACGTCACTGCAAAACTGAGGCGTCATGAAGCCTGTGAAAATAAGCCAGTTCACAGTTTAAGAAACGTTTTCAGTGCGCATGTGATTTTATCCCGAATTTCTCACCTCCTTTTGTTTGATCAAAAAGAAAAGCAGGCTTAAACAAAAGAAGGTGAGAAATTCGGGATAAAATCACATGCGCACTGAAAACGTTTCTTAAACTGTGAACTGGCTTATTGACTTTACCACAAATGTTTTTTTATCGATATCTGAGATAAATCTAGATTTCCAGGAGAGGTTTCTGATATTTTGTATACATTTAGTAAGTATGATATTCATTATTGAGTGGAAAAATATAGTAAAGAAATAACCGTTTCCCGAGTCGCGGGGCTACAAAGGATGACACCTCAGTTTTGCAAGTTTTCTCGATTCTGATTCGCTAATATTTTTTCCCAGAAACTAGTTATTTTATTTTACTAAAAAAAGAAATTCAATCAGTACAATATTCTAGACATAATATGACTATAGCTCTTTGAAATGAAGGTCAATGTCTACAAATACTAAATACTAACATAAGGTCTGTCTGATGGGAGTTGAGCTGTCAGTTCAGTGTCCGAGTTAGAATTTCGCTTATTTGTCAGTTGTCAGTTAAATTCTAGGCTTTTTGTCACTAGTTGCCAGCAGACGTCCGATACGAAGGTACTATTTGTCAGTTGTCAGTAAACCCCATTCCAGCTGAGCGGTGAATTTTGTTTCAGCCAACCACAGCACGTTTGGCTGTTTTGCCGCCAGCCCTGGTATAACCCAAATTTCGCGCGCTCGGACGGTTGGTTTTGTTTTGAAAGATACTAGGCAACCAGACTTTTTTAACAAGTTTTACCATAGAATTACCTTATTGAATATTTTTTAAAGCATTGATTAGTAGTTGTGTCAGGGTCGGCAATTTTGTCCACACATATAGGTTATAATTCTTGGTTTGCAATGATTACAAAGGAAGCAAAATAACAAAAGCCATGGTCGCCATGTTGGATGATATAATGAAAGAATTCATTGAAAAATCTTTTCTCAAATTCTTTCAACATGGCATTTATGACGTCATGTGCAAACGAAGAATACTTCTCTCTAAAAGCAGAAGAGTTTTGCATTATTTTTGCACTTTTATTTACTGGCAGTACGCCGTACTGCCAGTAAATAAAAGTTGGTTTTTACTCATGATTCAACAGTCGTGGAGAATACATAGTTCACACTTCACAGCTCAGTTCAGTCTACATCTTTTTTTCTTCTGGTTTATGACTTTCTAGTGAGTCCGACAGCTGTTGGTGCTCGTTATGTTAGTAGTGAACACTCGAAAACAGATAAAATCCCGGCTGTTTCGTGTTAATCAAAATAACTCGTGATTTTTAAATACAAATAACAGAAATTGTAACTGATTGCCTCTCAATTCTAGCCAGGGTAAAGTAGGGCTGATCCATTTTTTGTTTCAAGCTTGGAAGAATATTTTTATGTCATTGATTGATAATGCAATGTAAAACAGCCGAGTAGAAAACATTATGAACGAAGTGCATTAAGATTATCAGCCTAAAATCCACTGTCAAAAGCCACTAAGATCAAACACATCCGGTTAACCGAATAAATGGAATATAGAACGAGAAAGGAAATGAAAATAAATTCAATATTGGTAACCTCGCGCCTTCATCATTCAACTCGTTCGTCTGAATATCAGCGTTTATTTCATTTCCTTTTTTTCATTTCTTGTCACCGGGATCCAAAAGTAGGTTTTTAATCACTATATAATAACAGCAAGAATATATCAAAAACAGGCGAGATGATTAACGACAAGAAAATTAATTATTTCAAAATGATAGATGAATTAATGATCTGCAAGCATTCGATCGTACATCCTTGTCAGTAAGTATAATCCAGGTTATGTCCGGTTCTTTGATAGATATGATCGAGTATTTTGATATCAAAAAGATGTTTTTACTTCGTCGTTATTTGTTCATCAGGGTCAGCTGCTGATGCATATGAAAAGGGCGGGGGTGCTTATCGTATCTTTTAATGGTTAGTTTAGTTATTTGGTACCTTTTAGGGGTTCAAACGGAAAAATACTAAATAAAATCGGTAAAATTAGCGTCATTTTGTACCATTTAGGGATGAAACTTGCGAATTTTTTGACTTGTTAGGGATCATTTTTCAAAATTTCCGACGAAAATTCTTTGAACAACAGCAGCATTCATTATCACCGACAACATAAACCTTTACAACTGCGCATGCCCTAGACGCTATGACGTCACAGCTTGTCTTCATGGGCAAGAATAATAGAAATGTAGGCTAAATCTTCTTTCGTTAGAGATCTTTTGAGTAATATTTAGCTGTTTTCACTTTTCACCACCTCATAAACCGAATTTTATTATTATGATTTCATTTGTGTTGCTGCTATTTTGTCCCCTTTGGCGACTATGATCCTCAGCGTTAAAAACAACAGATTGTTTTTGATGTGACATCATAGTGCTAGTTTTCTAGGGCAATTTCAAATTTTATCGATGATCAAAGTCGAGGCATGCATGGCCAACTCACAGATTGAATTGGAATTTAGTTGGTCGAATTTATGTCGAGGGAGGAAAATCGGAGAACGTACCGGTACCTGGAGAAAAAAACCTTAAATCAAGGGAGGGAAAGACCTAACAAACTCTACTGGCATGTGATGTCACAATCGCAATAGCGCCATCATTATCAACATAATCATCATCGACCATCATCGTCATTATTATCATCATCAGTTCATATTCATCGCCATCAGATCAACAGCAGCAACATCAGTATCTCGACCACCATTATCATTATTATCATCATCATCATCATCTTTCATTCATCGTCATCAATAGCCTCAACGTCAGTATCACCTGGCCACCACCATGATCATCATTATCTTTCATCATCGTCGTCGTCGTCGTCGTCGTCATCTTCATCATCATCATCATCATCATCATCATCTTCATCATCTTCATCATCATCATCATCACCATCATCATCATGATCATCATGATCATCATCATCGTGTTATTATAGTAACTACACCAGAGAGTAGAATGTCAGATCAGAAGACATTATTCGATACACTCAGGAAATATTACTTTAGGTCGCCTACTCGCTGTTTTTAAGGTTCTTGTAACCCTAGTAAACTCTCTAGACCATTTATATATTATCTTTCGTAAAGTCGGCACCAATAGAGCGCCAGTGAGGGTTCCAAACAGACAGCATGGTGTGGTTTGATTTATAGTTTTTCGTAGATGATTGCTCGTGTTTTGGCTAGTAGATGCACTTATGATTTGAGGTTTGGATTGTTGGCCTTATGTAACGTTATCTTAATTGTTATGGTGTCACGTTTCTGAACCAACCCAAAAGAAACCGCCAGATTTAACAAACATACCAGAAACTGCTTTATCATTACCACAATTTACGCCGACCCAAGCAAGACGGGTCCGTTGTGACTGAGGGATAACAGCTTAATCTTCTTCATTGGTAATACAACTACCAGTACATATTACTCGGGAATTGAGCCAGTTAAGGTAATAATTATGACTTAACTATTCTTCAAACAAATTAATACAATCGGAGCTAGAGCTAACTAAATAAAAATTGGCCATTAGTGCTTAAATTTTTAATTGTTCTAATCGGAAAATTCTGATTGATTTGGACTGGTTTTTTTTCCACCGGGCTACGTTTCTTCGAATTGCATTTCTTAGACATATTTCCTTTTGCGGAAACAATTTTTTTTTTAGCGTTTTCGCATAATTTACAGCCGGCTCATGAACATGACGGAATTGTGTCATAACGTCTTGTCGATTTTTGGTCGTAGCGGGTGCTATCTTCTTGATAAACAAGTACATCTCTATCCCGCTCCGTTCACCAGGGACATGTTGATTAATCCTACTACCTTCCATTATTATCAGTAGTTTCGTGTTGTACCGCGGAAATACGAAGGGAAAAAAATACAAGATGCCGTTTATGATGTTCAACTGAGACAAAACATGATGCTCGGTCGTTCTTCTTCATCATCAATTTTTTTCTTTGACAAATGAATGGGGGTAGTAAATAAACAAACCATCGACCCTGCACACCGACTTGTAGTCTCTGTGCTTTAATCAACCCATGATTGCGAACATAATGATTGGATGAAGTTCTGAAAGCCAAACTAAGAGACAGTAAACTTAAGATCCCCCGCTATGCGGCTTTGGCTGTAAAAGAGAAATGAGAAGAAATTCTAGGAATTCTAGAAAAATCCAATGGAAAAGGTATATTTAAACTATCGTAAGTTATTTGTTCCCACCACGTCGTTTAATGGTTTTCGCTCCTTTTTTTTTTTTTTTTTTTCGCTACCGCGTTCTATTGATAGTTAAGAAAACGATTCTCTTCGCAGCTAGTGATAGACAATGTAATCATTGCCAAGCAGTCTAGCTGGCGTCTCAATCATTTCAATCCACTGCTTTCAAGTATTATTCATTCACCCTGGTGCGTCGATATTTCGGCTCCATCCATTTGTCACCTCTTTATTCAAGCCTATTTTGGTCAATCGACCCTCAATTGAACAGCAGCCGGTTTATGAACAGTTATTCATAATTCATGTGTGGTTTACTCGAATTGTTTTGTGATGAATGTGGTTTGTATTGGTTGAGGAAATGTTTTCTCCTCAAAATCATTCCTGCCAGAGAACATGCCTTCTAGATATTTTTCATATTTTTCTTCGCATAGTGTATTAGTTTTTATCTCGTTTTTATCCTCTAAAAACCGCCATATATATAGGTCTGTAGCAATCAATCTTCGTCCAGTATGTGTAATTGATCGTTAGCCATTAACCACCAATCAAAATGGTTGGTTCCATATCACGTCATACGGTCAGTACGCATGCGCGTGCTTTTAAGTGATCGTTTTTAGTTTTGCCTCAGACGGCTTAAGATCCTGGTTGCGGAAGCCGAGTCAGCTGGATCGTTCAACAGATCTGAATGCTGATCTTTTAAAGTGCAGCACAGGGATTCACGGATTTAAGGTAGACGTAAAAAAATTTAAAACTTAACTTAAGCTAACATATTTGACGTTGTACGATTGGTTTTGCGTTGAGAGGCAAGTGTATGAGTTGAATGATGTAGTTTCATTTTCATTAAACAAGGCCGCTAACAGAAACTCAACTATTAACATATTAAAACTAATACAGAAGCAGGTGTATCGGTGAAATTAGCTTGGCAGACAATAGTGATAGATATCTTTGTCCTTATCGGTCTAAAAAACACTTTCAGTGATTTCAAATCGCAAAAATTGGAGCTAAACGAGTATTTCTTCTTCTCAAAACAAAAAAATATTATACCATCTAATCCCTAATCCTATAAGCTCTGTTCACTTTAATTAGCAAGCATTACAAATTACACGACATGAACCAGCAACCCGCTGCTACCATACACAATTAGGCGAACTGAAATATTTCCCGACTACTACTACTACTACTACTTCGTACTGAGTAGTCGATTAACTCGCTACAATCTTTAGGATATTCTATATCGTTATTCGTTGGTTGTATTTTTTCTATCTTGCTATGTGTAAGATCAGAAGTACACAACTATAGTTATGGACTTCTGGTAAGACTGGTAATTATTTACTGACAAATTCATGAATTTTTCAAAACGTCATGCAAACGATTAGCTGTTTAGAATGAAGTTGTTTTAGTTGGATCATTACCACACGATCATCTTATATTATTACTACATACTCTGTCATAGGAAATGCAAAAGAAAAAATGCAATTAGCCAGTGTTAAAAATAAGGGAAAATTACAAGAAGTAATACTGAAATACGTGGGGGGAAATGAAAGAAAATAACAGCGATTTGAAGCCGGATATTTCATCGCGATGAGATGGAAATTTTTTTGTCTTTATACCATTACCAAAAATATATAATGAGGCACAGACTATAGTTAACAATTACAACTTTACTTTACTTCACTTTAATGATTTAACAGCACAATAGAAACACTAAATACAATAGATAAGTTTGGAAATAAAAATTTAAAAAAATTAAGATGGGAGGCTGAAAACACGAAAGAACTTCCCTACAAAATAGGCTACCAAAAAAAAAAAAAAATAAATAAACAATAATGATTAATTAGTATATAAATAAGTACAATAACTATATATGAGCATTTAATAATAATAATAAAAATAATAATAATAATAATATTAATAATAGTAATAATGAAGAAGAGGATGATGATGATAATGATAATGATAATAATAAATAATAATAATAAATGATGATAATAATAATGAACTCTGTTTGGCAACAGGGTAACCAAAATTAAACATGAAATTGGAAAACTATGGCTAAATGAGTGGAAGAAACCCAGACTTCAGGTGTTAAATATGATAAGCTTAACGATAACTGATTGGACAGGACGATGGACAGTGGGCCACGTTAGTATTGATCTTTAAGAAGACTCTGATTTTATAATTGATAACGAAACTATATTTCTAGAGTGTAGAAAACACCATGGATTAATCCATAAATACAAAAATCCGCCAAACTAGTAAGGTCGTCTTTACGTCGATGGAGGGTGCCTTTTGAAATGCATTTCCGCTGAAGTAAATGGACGGATATACTCTTTTCGAGCCAAAGACACATTGAGCTACATGATAATATAAGACGTGAATAGCACCATTTTCCGTGCTATTTTTAAGTGGGTTCACTAAGTACTAGTATATCCTAGAGGGATAGTGCTTGGAGTATGCTTTCATCGCAAAACACTCAACTCACATCATCAGTATCGAGTACTAATTATGGATATCCTAAAGTAAAAGCGACAACGACATTCATCAAATGGTACAGAGACTGTTTAAACAGGATGGCTAGCTGCTCGAAATGTGCTTGTAACTACAGCTAATAAGAATGCTGTTCACTAAAATGTAAAAAAAAGGATAGAATGGTTCTAAAGGGCCGCTAATAACTTGTAGGATGTTGAAGAGACTACAAAAATATATTTATATATCATATATTAGAGTCTAGGGGCATACCCATTATTGTAAATTGTTATTCAGCAAATTGGTTATACTATTCATAGCATCTTCCTATGTAACACGAGCAATAAAAGTCAATAAATTATTATTATTATTATTATTATTATTATTATTATTATTATTATTATTATATATATTTCTTTTTCTTTAAAGATTGAACTTATATCTAAAGCATAAGGTTTTGATGAAACTAGTGGTATATTTTCGCCAAGGACTCCTAACCTCGTTTTGATGTTTATCAGTACTGTTTCTTTTGCTACTTTTAGAGATACGAATATAGTTATAAATTGTCTTGTTATAGATTGTGTAATTTGTTATTAATAAGTTTTATCAATGGATTATTAACTATTTATTATTATTATTATTATTATTATTATTATTATTAAAAATAAGTTCAAAATACTCGAAACGGTGTAGGTTAATTGTTGAACAAACGAGTAAAACCTTAAAACTAAACAATCCAGTAAAAATTAATGTTAACCAGTGAGATAACAAAAGCATAAGCTGAAGCCATTGAAATTGCTACCAAGATTGGATGGAGGTTGATTACATTATCTGATGTATTCAAATCGAGTGATGGTTATAAAACTGACAGACGAGATTAGTTTTGTCTAGAAGAAAATATTATTGACTAAAAGCATTAAAACTTATTTCCTGGACTGCCGGAGCCAGCGCCAGAAAGTTTATTCTGTACAAATACAAAGCCAGCACTCACAATTATGAAGGATTTTAAAAATCGAAATGACACACGAAAGGAGTGATCATCGATCACTTCGTGGAGTATTTATATCTCGCGGTCAACTAGTTCAGGGACCTTCTTCGTAGTCTTTGGTAACAAGTAGTGCTATAAAGAATAAGTTTTCTGAAAGTACTGCTTGTTTCTGTACGGTAAGATGATTACTCGTGCGTTTCGTCTTTGTTGAAACACCTATCGTGCACTCCTTTTTTTTCAAGGGAGACAAAAAGACAGGCTACATATTATCACCTAAAAGCACGTCCATTATAAGTCTGATTTGTGTCGTCACAGGAAGAGTATTTTCGGCTTAATTTTTTTTTCCATTTCAAACCTCTTTGAAGTAAGATTGTTTGAGTTCCATCAATATTGGTATGTACCATATCGTTAAAGAAAGTAATAATATTGGATGCAAAGCATAACATCTACGCTTAATTGGTTTCCATGTTAAGAATAGAATAGATTTTGAATGCCATTAATGTTTTTTTCGATCTTATCTTTGATGATCAAATTGTCAACAGAAAGGCCATTAGCTCATTGAACGTGAAGATATTTGAATAGCACATTTGATCTTTTATTGGCTTCATATTCAAGTTTTATGGCTGCTACAAAGAGAGAGTATTAGACATTTGGCTATAGATGTTGATAGTTTTTCCTTGTGTACTTGGAGTGAGTATGAATTATGCGTACCTTGGACGTACATCTTGACACGCGTCTTGACAATTTAAACAAAAACAACGAACAAATCTGCAACTCTGTCCCTGCAGCTAAACAACAAGTCCCTTAATGTAGCTGTTCTTGTTTTTCAGATGTTTGTTCTGACGTTATGGATGATGTACTTCTTATTACATCAAGTATATTCAGAAGACAGTCTGGCATGGTCCGAGTGTACGCCATCATGTTCATGTGCCGTTGATAGTAATAACTACATACACGCCCGCTGTACTGCGATTTATCAGCTTCCAGATCCTGCCTTAAACAACCTATCTCATGGTCTTTATTCGCTGTAAGTAGACTAAAAACACGATTCTTCATTATTAGATTAGTGGATCCTGTTTTTACCGCAGTGCATGGGAGGTGGTATATAGACAATCATGGTTCTTATCTCCAATCTTGGTTTGTAGAGATAACTTCTTTGTGGGAACGTAAAAACTGTGCTCTTGAGTTTGTGGTTGAAGTGGTTTCGTGAGCTCGTTGAAAGTATTATTTTTCATTGTAAGAACCGTCCGTTTGAGTCTTAATTCAAGGCTTTTTCCAAATGTTTGTGTGTTGAGGTAGTAATAAGTAATGTGTAAGATTATCAGGCCCCCGCACTAACAGCCGCGGTGCACAACAGTACAAATAAATGCGAGAAAAGATGATAAAATGACGACCACGTTGGATGACATAGAACGACAAAAGGGCGGCAAGAAATTGGAAATACTCACACGAAAGCCTCTAATTTACTTTTGACAAAAGGGCAAATCTTTTGAACAATAAATCCAACATGGCGCGGTGTAAACTACGAGAATTATATTCTTTCATACATTCTTTTTTGACATTTTCTTCTTCAGGTCTCTTCAGAATTCCAGTATTAAAAGAATACCAAGGAATGCCTTTCAAGGCTTTGAAAACCTTCAAAAACTGTAAGTTACAAATCCATACCATAATATGTTAATACCTACACTGACGTCATCTTATCATCACTGACGGCAGTGATTGTGCCCATAACTGAAGAAGATTTAGTATGATTGTGGAAAACACACGGTACAGACTGAAGCAGTTTTCGTATAACTATGAAAAACGTACGGCACGGACCGCGCCTTGCCGTGACCGTGCCATGTGCCGTGACTTTTCACACTCATACGAAATCTGCTCAAATGCCGTGCCGTGCTTGACCGTGACAGTACTGCGTCTGAGCATTTTCATTGGCTGAGCGATTAGCTCACGCGCTGTGATTGGCTCAAAGGGTGTCGTCATTTCCGTACCGTGACCGTACCATCTCATTCATAAAAGAACTGCTATATATAGTGACTTTTCGGCTCATGTTGACACTGATCCATATACATTATACAGACTGGCGCTTACTCTTTGTAATGTTTTGTATCTCCTTATTACAGTTCCTTGAGTAACAATGGCATCCAAATCATTGACCAAGGAGCCTTCAAGACCTTCAATAAACTGCGAATACTGTAAGTATTGCTCTACTGCTGCTGTGAGTTGGTGACATGGATCTATGACGGTATTGAGTGTCTTTGAACAAAGCAAAAACCATTCTAAAGTGCTGTGCACTTCCCAATCGTGCAAAAACTACTTTAAATACCGCCAGTTCCGGTGAACTGTGACTGCTAGACTTTGAATACTTTGTTGGCACTAATGCAATAGGTGGACGTCAAACATTCAAGCGACGTCACACTCACTCAACAACTAGTTTGTTTTCTCGCTTGAGCTTCGCTTTCGAACAAGAAATATAGGCAGTCAGATATGCCTTGCAGTTTTCCTAGAGCTTTGCGACTGGTTGTTCAAATAACTTAAAACATGCAACCCATCTGCATTACCATAGGATCCCAAAAGACCAAGCACACAGAAAGACATACGATGTGATTTTTAATAATGAACGAATCGTGTAAACGTAAAAAATCAAATATTTGCTCAGCTCATTTCGAGGGTGGAAAACAAACTAAGTCGAGCGGATTTACCACCGTTTTTCCTTGGAGTAAGCTATAATCTACTAGAAGAGGACTGTAGCGAGAAATGCTAGAAAAAGAAAAATCATTCATATTGACAACTCATACTTTGGTTTTATTTTCCAGTGATCTCCGACAAAATGACATCAAAAGCTGGCGCGTTCGGTCATCCGGGGTCTTATCATCTCTGGAAACCATTCTAGTGTCAGGCAATAAACACTGGGTCCCGGATGAAAACCTATTGCGACTGCGCAGCCTCAAGGAAGTGAGTGGAGTGACTTGGAGCTCACATTGTACTGAGTGTACCTTACTCAAAACATCTGAAATCAAAGAAAGCGATTCAACAGATTTGAATATTACAGATAGTACCAATGGTACAATCGAAGACAATTCTTGTCCAGTAACGTTAGATTTTTTTTTCATCCATCATAAAGAAGTTACCTACGACAAAGCTTACGATTTCGTCAAACTTGGGTTTTCGCCTCAGTGTTTGTGCCTGTCGTTGGAATGTCAGGATAATGAGATTGCTTATCTGTATTTCAAACAACTGTACGATACTCCTAAGCGACTGTTTCACATCCAGTACGCCCTGGGACTTGTCGTACTTTTGATCAACCTCATAGTAGTTTTAGTAGTGATAACGTCAAAAGCTCTGCGAACAAATGCATCATTCATCTTGATCTGTAGCATGGCCATGAGTGATGTATTGATCGGATTATACACTGTTGGTATCGCTGTGTTTAATCCTTTTACGGAATCGACCGTCACACCAACGGAAATGATGAAAAATGACATCAGTATGTGTCCATACCTGGGATTTGTGTTCACTACAGGACAGACAACAACAGTGTTTATATCTCTGTTATTGACAATCGAACGATACCTTGCAATAGTGCGTTGCATCAGACCAAGGCCTAAACTTCAATTCAAGTACTCGCTGGGGATTTCTGCACTGATTTGGGCTTCTGGTATCTCCTACGCGGTACTCCCACTACTTGGAGTAGAGGAGCTTCAATACCACAAGTGGTTCCAGTGTACAATGCCTTTCCATAAGAGTACAGGTGTTTTAGATGACACGTCGACAGTCACGCTTGTCATCGCTATAGGATTTGTGATAGTCTACGTGGCCAGCGTGGGTCTCTACCTATACATATATTTCTTCTTTTGCAAGTCAACTGCGCACTTGGCGATCCGGCGAGAAGCGCGACTCGCAAAGCGGTTGTCTCTTGTCGTGTGTACAAACTTTCTGTTTTTCGTGGTTCCAACTGTTCTCTTCCTCTACTATGTTTATCGATTCATGGATGTTCTATTTGATGTGGGAGAAACATTTGCCAGTCTCCAGGGATTCATCATTATGGGGACCTGGGTACCAGTCACGTTACTTGGAGTCAACTCGTTACTCAACCCTTTCATGTACGCCTTCAGGCATCAAAAGTTTCGACGAGAAATCAGTCGAATTTGTCGAAGACTGGACAAGTATTTCGGTCAAACCGTGGTCACACAGGGAGAAGTGAATAAATATCAGAGAAAGAACTCACCAGGTGACCAGAAAGACCACTCGAATATTCTCATGCTCAGGAAAAATGAACATGAAAGATCGCCATTATCATGAATGAATCAAGTACTATAACTAGACTGCAGTACATGATATATATTTTGACGTTGAACAGTACAATATATGCGGCATGTACTAAAAACCTTGGTCCCCCCAGTTGCAGCTGGGGGAAAATGAGCTTGAGACTAATGGGAAAAAAACTTTTTCACGCTAGGACATATATATTATGTATTTTTTCGAAGATGTGCCTTACAAAAAAATCCTTACTGATCTAATGTATCAACTCTATGGAGGAAAAAGACGTGAATACTAAAAACTATGATAAATTTGCTGATAAGCTTGATAAGTGGCTAAAACAAAGGTTGCTCCTTGTCTCGTGACGAGATGAGGCTAGAGAAAAACAATATACCGCGGATAAGAGAGATGTTAGCTCATTAGACAGGGACCGCAGAGCACCCTAAAAAGTGGTGGAGCCAAGTTGGAAAATATAAGAGACTAGTGTGGGAAAAAGTGGTAGGGCTATAACCCCGTACCAGCTCCCCCCCACCCCTGCGGTCAGTGTTAGATGGAAAACGTTGTTTAGATAAAATAAATGAAGAAACAAAACAAGGAATAAACTTGAATAGATCACTCTTTGTAGTAGAACTTCTTATGCTTAATACCGTACCTTTCGTAGATGTGCGCGCATTAGAAAAAAATACTTATACTAAAAAATGCACAAGCACGATTAAGAAGATGCAGTGCTGATATTAGATAAGATAATGCCGTATATAATTATCCCCTGCTTGCTATGACTAGCAGACCCGATATGTCGCCTGTGTCGCTGATGACTTCAGCAACACCCATGCTCACTCCTTTCCATGTTGGAACGCGATTTCTGAAACAAGTTATTTTCTTACCCTTATTAAAGAAACTCCGTTTATCACTGAAAACGATCGAATCAGCAATAAAAAACCCAACACACAACAAAGCCAATATGAACAAGCTAAAAACCTAACTAAACAAACAAACAAAACAAAATATTCCTTTTGAAAATTGTAAAATATACATTTGTCCCATAATGCTTTGCGCTGAGTTTGAGTCAGCAGTACATTGGTCAGCGTAATCTACCATGAACAAACATGGCGGGTAAGTTGAACAAGAAAAACAACTCAAAAGAAGCCTAGAAAGTCATGTCAAATAAAGAGAAAAAAATAGTCAAAGGTATCCTTGGTGTTCGTAAATCACCACACCGCCAGGTGTTACTGTTTGGTCGTTACGCAGATCCACTTCCATCAGATGATAGTGATGATTCAGACTACGAACCAGTCGAAGAAGAAGACGAGAAAAACACTGGAAAATTAAGCTTAAAGAATAGAGACTTTGTACAGGCAAAAAGAAAGAAAGAAAGGCAGGGAAGAGTACGAGAGGAAGAAGAAAAACAATCACCTTCAGTCGTTGATTCTAAACGAAGGAAAACCAACTCTCCCGATGTGTTGGAATCTAGATTCGTTACAGCTGCAAATGCTTGGTCAGACTTGATTCCCAGTGAAGTATTATTGCAGATATTCTTGTATTGTGTGGAGACTCAAGGAGCTGTTCCATTACTTAGCAGGTTTGTGGACTTCAGCTCATTTACTGTTAGATCTATATCTCCCATCCCCCCTCTCGATCAGTATTTTCATCCAGAGCCTTGGATTTTGGCTGGCTTTGTATGGGACATATGTGCCCTGTTCGTCTGTTGGTCAGACCCTACATCAACCCATGGCCAGTATAGCACAGTGTAGTATGTTCTTGGTGTTGTAAGTATGTATTTGGTTTATGCATATTTATGCTTACTTGGTCATAAAGCTAATAAATAAACAAATAATTTAGTAATTTAATAATTTGATTTTAGATTATCTAGAGTATGTCGAAGGTGGAATATGTTGGCAAAGGAACCCAAGCTGTACAGAAAAATGGATCTAAGTTCCCTTGGTAAATACAGCATTGCAACAGATAGTCTGATCAAGCAGTTTGTTAGAAGAGGACTGTCTGGAGCAGAGGAGCTCAGTCTTGATGGCTGGATAAAGCTATCAGACAAGGGTGTTGAGGTAGGATAGCACTTGTAACAATTGTATAGGATTGCTAAATTTGTGGGCACAAGATGGTAGAACTTGCCAATCCTGTCATCGAATAATTTCCTACAATCCTGTGCACTACAAGATCACTACTAGTATTCCTTGGCATCTCACAAAGGCAAATTACAGTGAGGACATTCGAACCGTGAACACTTTGAGGTTTTTTCATACTTTTTTTCTCCTTTATCCCTTGTGTGAATCGATTGGAAATATGATTTATTTTGAACAATAAGATTATTTGAGTTCAGGGTTCATTTTCAGAAGGTTTGAAGCAGTAGAAAGTTCATAAAATAAAAAATATAAAAATATCAAGTGTTCATGGTTTGAGTGTCCTCATTGTAATGACTTACTAAATTAAACAGTTTTTGACTAAAAGACATCTCTTTTTATAGGTACTTGCAAAAAACTGCCTTGAGTCCTGATGCGTACCCCTAAAAGATATTGCACATGTTAAAACCAACAGCTTTTCCTTTTTCACCCCTAAAGGAGGGAATGACTTACGATTTCAACCCCTAAGAGATATGAGGATCATCCCCACCCTGTGTTACCTGTATATGAGAGTACCCCCACCCATGCCAGGTTTCATTTCGCTATCCAGCTTCTGCACCGCATCCATTATAAAAGTCAGTCTAGCTCTGAATGAACTACATGTAATATACTGTACAGTACGTATGCAGTGATGTCATGCATTTAGAGGAAGTCATCAATTCCATACTGTAAGAGTGCTGTGTGATCTGCCATTTCAGTCACAGTCATGTGAATTGTACTCTGGTTTTTAGTATGTGATGGATTAATTTTAAAATTAATTTTTTAAATTGTCTTTGTATTTTTATTTTTCAGGTTGATCATAATTCACTGAGGAAGCTTCTCTCCCAGCATGGTCATAAACTAGATGAAATCTTACTAAGAAATTGTAAAGGTTTTCCTGGTTCCAGTATTCTTCCAATGATCCAGGTTACTGATAAAATATGAACATGTAATAAGTCTATCCATTGTTGTCCTACTTTGCTTATTGTTAAAAATAGTCATTATCAATCATCAACTCCAATATCATCTTCAGCGCCATCACCACTATCACTATCATCATCAAACTTGGTGTGAATAAAATTATTATTATTATATTATTATTATTATTATTATTATTAAATCATAAAAGCCATAGGCCTTTTCTGAATTTGATAAACAGGATGCATTGTGGTCTAGCTTCAGTGTCAAACGCCACCATATAAGGCATGATGAACAAAAGATGTTTGTACCCAAGCTAGACCACAATGCATCATGTTCTCCATCTCAGAAAAGATCTGTGAAGATGGGTATGAGAGTAGACATATTCCAACCCAACTTATAATGCTTTCAATCATTACCTACATTCACTCATGCATATTTTCCACAAATTCAACAGGAGTTTTGTCCCAATCTACAGCACCTTGACATATCTGGCACTCCTGTACGGCAGATCAAGATTGAACAGCTACAGGTAAAATATCTTATTTGAAGAAATACTTCAAGGCAACTGGTGAGAGGGATGGATATTTATCTGCATTCTCTTCATTTCTTATAGGAAAAATGTCCAAAATTAAAAAACCTTCAGCTAGCTAACCTTGTTCTTCAACCAACTTATTCTCGGACTGCAAAAATGGTAACCATGTTGTTCTTGTCAAATAGCCATAATCAACATGTTATTTGCCTTACATTCTAAAAGATGATATTTTTTTTTTCATTCTACAGGGTCCACAAAATGGATTTAATGATTTAGATCAACTTTCTTTGGCTTGTGGTTTCCAGGGATCTTTGTCTGTGAATGACACTCTTATTAGCAGGTTTGTACAAACAAATAAAGGGTCAATAATCTGGTGTTTAATTTTACCAAAAAAAACAAAAACTAAAAAGGCGATTTGATGATACCAGTAAATTGCATACAACAAGGCTTCAGGTCATAGCTGAGGCTACACATTTAAACTTTTCTGCAACAATTACATACTAGAAATTGAATTTATATGAGCTAATTTTTCTCGCCTGGAGCTCAATTTTTTTTCTAGGAAAATTGTTGCCTTCACAGTTCCCTGTGTCAACTTTTGGGACTGAAAGTGGATAGCGGAACAAGTTTGCCTGGCGGGCCCTCTGTTCGCCGAACTAAGTTAATGGTATACTTTTTTTTCTTTTTGCCAGGTTACTCAAAACCTCGTGTTTTCTGCGAGTTCTCGACATTAGAGGGTGTACTCACATCAGTAAGAATGCAATACAAGTGAGTACTATGGGTAAAATCATCTTTTCGGGGAAGAGAATGGGTGTTGTCATAACTTGATTACGCTAGTTCATTCCAATATACCCCTTTCACGTTACGTCAAAACAGCTCAATTTGGAGGACAAAACGAAAGAATTTCAATCTCCTGAGAATCGGACTCTCTAAACTACACGCACGATTTGCTTCCCGACATTCTGGCGTAGAATCGGGCCGACAATCGCAGAGTGTAGACTGGCCTATACTCAGTCATGTGTATCGTCATCTCTCAGTCTCTTGTTGCTCAGTGTTCTCATCATGTGCGCTTCTCATCAGGATTTGTGCGCAACATCATTGGAAAGCCTTTACCTTGGTAACACAGACACCAAAAAACCCATGGTTGAGATTATCCTGAACAAGGTACAACACATCTAGTAGAATACTAGAATGATTGGATAAAGTGCAATTACTTCCTCCCTGACCCCAAATGCCTATTATCTCTTCCAAGCCCGTCATATTTTACTCTTATTTTCACCTCATTTTATTCATCATTTGATTCAATCCACAGTGGTGTGCTAGTCTGCGTCATCTTAATCTCAGCTATAACCCGTCAATCAGAGATGACACAATGGCCTTGTTTGAACGGGTCTTGCTGCCTAACCTTACCAGCCTCGACCTCACGAGCACAGGGGTGTCAATCACAGGAGTGGGGTAAGGTCTTCTTTTGTTTCTTTACCCTAGGCGTCTCTACCTTTTTACATGAAGTTTTCGCGATACTTTAATTTCTCTATTTTTGATCCTGATCAATACATTGAATTCAAACTTTTTTTAATACTAGGTAGTTAAGTGGGTTTTCTAAAGAAAGGTGCGCGTATTTGGAAATGAATTATATATAAATGATTTATTCCATTAAATAGCGAGATTAAAATGATTAAGAATATGATTTTATTCTCAGAATCGCGAAATTAACATGTCACGAAAATTTCATGTAATAAGGTTCACGTTCACCTTATATTGCAGGTTTGTGGTTAAGGGTTGCCCGAAGTTACAAGATCTTAACCTGTCTTCCTGTAGAGGGATACCACGGGGTTTGAAGCAAAGATACACGGATAAAGACTTTGTTCGCTTAAAGAAACAAATTATTACAGGGACTCTTGTACAGGATGATGACTGACGGGTACCATGGCAACAAGGTAACTCCAGTACCAACACACTTCAATCCACCTTTTCGGCGATAGGCTTTCACTTCATTTATTTATTCTGTTCTCAAAATTTTAGCAAAACGTCTTTAAAACTAAAGTATTTACAATACAATACAATACAATACAATAAAGATTTATTCCAGATGCAACTAAGTAGATACATATACAAAATATAAAAGCTGAATAGAGCAGGCGAAACACTACAAAAATAACTAAAAAAAAGAGGGCATCTAGAAAGGAAGTTAAGAGGTTATCCCTATGTAAAAACTCCCTAAAATGACAAACAAATAGACAAGCAAAGCTACAAATATACGAATAAATGGATAAATATATAGTAGAGTTATAAGAAAATATATAAATAAATGGATATATTAGTCAATAGATAAATATATGAGTATGTAATATGTAAGTAGAGCAAACGCATTAAAACCATGAAATAAATGCAGAATGGACACAAACAAGCAGCAGCCATTTAGTGACAATTATAGTCACTATCACTCATCCAGAACACCCATCACACAAAGATGATAGTTGATATTTAGTTGATATTTAGATAGTTTCGCAAAAAATTTGAGAACAGAATAAACAAATCAAGTCAATAAATTGTATAAAAGTTAGTACGATCGTACGGCAATGCAACAACAATGTCCGTGACCGTAACACAATTCACCACGTGAAAGCCTATCGCCAAAGGTGGATTTTATTTTCCCAAATTAATGAACTATCTATACGTATAGCCAGATAGATACCTTAATTCTATACACCTATTTCAATTAACTTTGATAACGGGAGATCTGGAATGGTTGATCTGAGACCAATAGGAATTGGTGGTGTCAACATGAATTTTTGTGAATGAATGCGATAAGACAATTCAGTACAATTCAAACGTGATTGCAACTATGTCTTTGCGATATTTATGAGATGAGCATTCATCCTTTTACGATTCCTATAGGTCTCATATCGACCATTTCAGATCCCCCGTTATCAACGTTAATTGAAATAGGTGTTTACAAAGTGAGAAAGACCAGATTTCACGTTAGGCGGAAACATACGATGTGCTATTTGACACTGAAATTGCTTCCAAGCATTTTGATTGGTTAACCTCATGTCGTGCAATGCATATATGACCAGCGGTTACATCCCTTTATTGGTTTCAATTCGCCCATGCCCATTAGTTAAATGGTTTATTTAACAGTTAGTCCTCGAGTCCGAATGGTCTAATTGTTTTAGTAAAACCCTACTAATCGGTCCAATAAAAGGATGCAAAAAGTTTTGGATTTTGCTTTAAATATATTTTTTTGGGTTTTCAAAACCGGCGATTTTCGCTACTAGAGGTCTATCACTAATAGACCCCTAGTAGCTCAGCCAATCACAGGGCTCGATTGGTGATAGACCATTAGTAGGTTTTTTCTAATATACAATAGATTAGAATTCCCCCGCCCTTTTTAATTGTTATAAATAATTTGATAGATAATATGTTTATATTATAAGTGATCAGTGCTCCCATCGTCTTACATACAGTATTGATACCAATGTCATATTCCAGTAGAACCAACCCCAGAAATAAATGTTAGGGTATCAGTTAGCACTGCACTATATAATTCTTTGGTTTTCTACTGATTGCATTAGTCTGACTATTTACACTGACTATGCAGCTCAATTTGGGGGATAAGAACAAAAGGTTCCAATTCTCATCATCATCCTTAACGCCTATGTGGCGTGTAGGGCCGAGTTCCAATTCTCGGGAGATTGAAATTCTTTTTTATTTTGTCCTCCAAATAGACCTTACAGTTATGTTCATTGACCATAGTAGTTCTAAGTCTAGGTTGGAGTTGCCACGCATGATAAATTATAGTTTAGATATGCGCGGCAACTCCAACCTCGACTTGGAACTATTATTCACGGTCACTGAACAGAACTGTAAAAAGGTATTTTGAGCTGCTTTGGCGTTACGTGAAAAGAGTCTATGTAATATCAGTTATGTCCATGTTCAGTTTTGGAAGCGGAACTTTGAAGCAGCCGCCTTACTTTTTAAAGCTGGATACTTTAGATAATTCGATCTCCGTAGTATACTCTCCGTTCGCATTTTTTAGCTGTTTCCGCTTATCTCTGCGTTCGTAGCTGGAAACGAACGAGTTGTTTCGTCTCATTCTTGACTCCTGTGAGATCAGAGAATCTCTGAAGTTATTGTTCATTCTTCTTGTTAATCTACTGACTTCTCTCTGAAATTTCTGATGTCGAAAAGCGTAAAGAATGGGGTTTAGAAGAGAATTGATGCCGAGCAAAGTCACTGGAACCCAGCTCCCCATGACGATGAATCCACGCAGGCTCACGAACGTGCTTCCAACATCTAAAAGAACAATCATGAATCGGTAGACATAGACTAGAAACAAGATGGTTGGTACGACAAAGAAGATAAAGTTCGTGCAGACGACAAGTGCAATCCTTTTAGCAAGTCTTGCCTCTCTTCTTACACCAACAGAGAAGTTAGCACTTGCGGTGTGCACATATATATATATTCTAATATACAACGCCACACTGGACAGATAGACTATCACAAATCCTATAGCGATGACAAGCGTGACTGTCGACGTGTCATCTAACACATCTGTACTCTTATGGAAAGGCATTGTACACTGGAACCACTTGTGGTATTGAAGCTCCTCTACTCCAAGTAGTGGGAGTACCGCGTAGACTACACCCAGAACCCATACGACTGTTGTTAGTATCAGGGTTATCTTGGTGTTCATACGCAGTGATGGTCTATCACAGTGGACTATAGCAAGGTATCGCTCGACTGTCATGAACAGCGATGTAAACACTGTTGTTGTCTGTCCTGTAGTGAAAACAAATCCCAGGTATGGACACATACTGATGTCATTTTTCATCATTTCATTTGGTGTGACGGTCGATTCCGTAAAGGGATTAAACACAGCGATACCAACAGTGTATAACCCGATCAACATATCACTCATGGCCATACTACAGATCAAGATGAATGATGCATTGGTTCTCAGTGTTCGTGATATGAGTACAATAACCACGATAGCGAGGTTGATAACCAGGAGAATCGTTCCCAGGATGTACTGAGTGTAAAAGAGTTTCTTGGGCATATCGTTCAGTTGTTGAAAATATACATGTGTTATCTCGTCATTAAAGCATTGATTAGAATTACACAAGCACTGAGGTGAGAAGCCAAGTTTAACGAACTCGTAAGCCTTGCCGTAAGTAACTTCTTCATGATGGATAAAGAACGTATCCAAGGTAACGTGACAAGCCATGGATAACGTATCATTATCATCAAACATATCTTCACTGTCTTCGTCTTCTTCCTTTTCTTCTGCTGTCTTGAGAAGCGTGCAGTCACTACAGAAACTACTCCATTTTAATCCACTTATTTCTTTGAGTTTACGCAAGCGCAGTAGGTTTTCATCCGGGACCCAATAGTGGTTTCCCGCCACGTGTATAGTTTGCAAAGATGGCAACACCTTGCGAGGCTTGACATGCCATGTTTGAAGACTGTTATCTCGCAGATCACTAGCAACAAAATAGACACAATCTATGAATAAAACTTTATTCTTCCTCTAGTTGATCAAACGAGATGTACTTACAGAATTTTTAGGTTATCCAAGGAGGAAAAGGCTCCTTCTTCGATGGTTTTTATGCTGCTGTTTTTCAGAAATCTGAAATCCAATCATTACGGTTATTGAGACGTTCATTGAGACGTGCGCATGCGTAGCAAGAACAGCGATGGGAGCATACAAGAAGTTTTGAAAACTAAGTTATACAAACGTCGATGCTCTAGTCGGTTTGACATTCATTACTTTTAACTTATGCTATTATAAATTACTGATTATTTATTATATTATTATTAATTTATATTATTTTACTCATAAGTATTAGGTACTTACAGTTCTCTCAGATCATGAAGCCCTTGAAATGATCCTGCGGGAACCCTGTGTATATTGGTATTTTCAATCGACCTATAACGTAAAATTTACAGAAATATTTTGCTCCTGTTAACTGTCTGAGATTTTCACCCCGGATTATATTAAATAGAATGAGTTTTTGGTCTTCCTGATATTTCAACCCTTATCTACTTACAGGGAATAAAGATTCTTGACGGTGGACAGGAGCAGTAGTCTGGAGTCAGGAAGATGCTCTACATCACATCTTGCATGACGAAACCCCGATGTGTCTTGTGCGCATGCGCAAACAGGAGTACAGCTGGTCCAGTTGGTCAGAAGTCTATTGGACTTGACAAGGTGTAGAGACGTCAGAAACATCAACAATACGGCTACTGGATGGAACATCTGCAGAAAATATGATGAACACTGAGTGAAAAATTCAATTTATTATTTTATTCCCTAAGGGGAACCGGCACATGCACACTACTAGTACCAGAGTTGTTTTCGTATGAGTGAAAAAAGATACAAGTTTGTGAAATCACTAAAGCCGTGAAATAGATATTATAGACTAAAGCTGCATCTACACGAGCAATTTTTCCTTGACAAGCATCCTTGACAATTTTCATTGCTCGCTTAGACGATAAGCAAGTTTTCCTCGACGATTTTTTATTGACAAGTTTCTTGCTCGTAAGTAACAGGCTGAGAACCAAACTCATTAATATTCCTTGCCACATTTTCCTTATTGTCCGTCTACGTGAGCAAATTTCATCCTTGACAATTTTTCCTTATCAAGGAAAAGCCAGTATGCTAGCTTTTCCTTGTCAAGGAAAAATTGCTCGTGTAGATGCCGCTTAATACACTTTAGTACACACTAATTCCATTGTTTTCTTTTGTTGACTATTACACAATAACAAGCAATTTTTATTACACGGGTTTATTGACTTCACTCTAGCCGTACCGTATCTTACCGTAGCCGTAATTCTGCGATGTGATTGGATGAATTATTGGAAGACAATAGAAAGCCATTTCAATGTTACGGCATGTCGTACCGTGTACGTGCTGTAAGTCAGTACCGTATGTTTCCCACTCGTACGAAAACCGCCCTAAACCACTACCCAAACAACATGAAATATGATACTGTACATTACGGTATTCCAAACTGCTAGCTATGTATAATTCGAGGGAGGTAAACATAGATAGCAGTGTTATTAAACCATCAAGATATTGTGGTAAACTGTTTACTAATTACTTATTGATCGATAACCAGATATCTTCCTTCCTTCATTCAGTGAACACTATCACACCTACAGCTGGTTTGATTTAGCATCCTTTTCAGTAACCAGGCAAACCAAACTCGAAAATCAGTAGATATTACACTTTAGTACACCCTAATTCCATTTGTTTTCTTTTGTGTCACTATTACACTTTAACAATAAATGTTTAGAGTGAAGTCACTTAACCCGTGAAATAAAAATTACTTCTTAATCTTAGTGTAATAGTCAAAGAAACACGAAAGAAAACAATAGAATTAGGGTCTACTACAGTGTATTATAGTCTAATATCTATTTCACGGGTTAAGTGACTTCATTCTATTTCACGGGTTTAGTGACTTCACTCTTGTAGTACCGTATCTTACCGTAGTACTAAAGTGTATTCGTCTAATATCTATTTCACGGGCTAAGTGACTTCACTCTTCACTCTTGAAGTCTAAGCTTTTATACATTCATTTTCAATATCTTTCTCAGACTCACCTTTTTGTCCGTGCGTAGGCCCATAGATCTCAACAAGACGTCATTTGTGTTTTAGCTGATATTTGTCTACGATAGAAGTTGACCAATATCTTTCCCAGCGAGATATCTCTTTTGAATCAGATGCTCTCCTGTGGAGGAACATGATTAAATGTTACTATAATTGGATAAAGTATAAAACGATTCGTCTAGAATTCTTATATACCTAACCTTAATCAGTGTTTTTGGTATAGGTTGATGGGGGTTGATACAAAAAACTAGCTATGGTTAACTGATTTTACTAATAGGGCAGATAGAGTGGTTTTAAGGTAATTCCGTAGAAATAGATCCGAACATAGAATTTTAATAAAACTTCGCACAGTTATTAAGTTAATGCTACTCATTACAAAAATTAAAAAAGTGGGTAACCGTGCTCGTTTTGGCGCTAGATGACGGTAATTTATGGCATTTTGGGGGTCGTGCGAAAGCAATTTTCGAATCATAAAAATTGAACAAAAGGTCCCACCACTTTCAGGAAGTCATTGCCAACATTAAAATATTTACGTTATTATTTCTTTGACGAAGCAAAGAAGCAGTTGGATGCCAAACATTTTCCAGAAAATGCAGTTGTAAAAAATAGACATTATTTCCATTGTTTTCTTTCGTGTGTCTATTTGACTATTACATATTAACAAGTGTCTTTTTACGGTGTTTCACGGATAAAGTGGCTTCACTCTACCGAATAAGTGTCTGACTTTAGTGAAAGCTATTCTATGTGCTTTTTCTTTTCTTCACTTCATTTTGGTACATTTTTACCATGTTTATCACGCCATTCCCTGTCTGTCAGACCTGTCAGTTTCTTGACGCTTCTAATGTTTTTGATTTACTCAGAAAAATATATTCAATTCTTTGCAGAAAAGTATTAGAAAGTTCTTTTACTTATAAGCAACCTTGATTTTCGCAAATGCCTCTAAGAAAAATTATGAAAATTCAAAAAAGCGTATCGATATTAAAGTTAGATCGATATCAAATCAGCCATCATCGGCGTTGGTCGGTACTTATTATCCTGTGATAAATGGGGTCGAGCAACTCGTCAAAGTAATTAATTAATCTCATTAACTGAAAAGTATTCTAAGTGCTTCTGTTCACGAAATGCCATGCAAAATAAACTTGTTTTCGACATCTCACCTAAGAGACGCTTCATAAACTATCTTTTTTGGTAGCAATGAGCACCTCTGAGCTGCACGTCCTCAGTTCGTCAACTTCTGAGTGTTCTCTGAGTTGCTTGTGAAGTCTGTAGTTGCTACATATGTTGTGTTCAAGAGAATGTGGATGGGTTGCATGAAATTTTTTTTTCAATTTAAACAGACATATTACAAAGCACTCTGGTCAAGCCGTGACGTCATTGTTAATCTAGCCAATCGCATGAGGACATTCTGAATAGCAGATATCAGAGCTACACTCCATTGCCTTCAAACAATATTGCTTTAAGAGCGACTGTCTGTAAATGCCGACCAAACGTGTGCAAGATGGAAAAATCGAAATTCTTCAAACTTTGTCAGAACATAGGTATGGATGAGCTAATTCGAAATATCTAACTCTCAGTTCGCTAGGATTTTTAGTTTAGAAGAAATGCAAGATTTTCGATTTGAGTTCCGACGGACCCGTTTCACACGCTCCATACAGTGGGTCACTTGGAGCTCGATTGCAACTCCGAATCAAACTTTGTCAAAAATCTAAACTAGAGTCTTAAAAGAGTAGATAACACTGTGTTGATTCGTAGTTCATTTGTACGATTTTATTGAAAATTAAATATTTTAGCGATTTTTTAAGTTATGCTTATTTTGCCGATTTTCAAGCAATCCAAAATATCGTAAGTTCAGAAGCAAAAATCCCCAATTGGACATCTGCTTCGATGAATGACATGATATCCCAGTGAAAGATCATTGTTTCTTCTTCAAAATTCTGCAATAAAATTTTTGGGCTACTTAAAAGAAAATATTTTAGAACACCAAACGTAAGTGACCTTGAGGTCAAAACACACTTGTTTCACAACAAACATCAGTTGTACCAAATCCGTCAAAGCTAAACAAAAAAACGTTTAACCTACTTCTCACAATCTGTTTTTGCCTAAAACAAAGTTAGAACACAACTGAAGGAATTATTTTGTGAGTTTTTGAGTGTTTTACCTGAAAATGCCGTTTACAGCGATCATTTGTGACAGTTGAAAACTCGCATATCCCGTGAAGTAAACATTGGTAAAGTGATAATTCTACTCCTCTCCAAAGTCTTCGTGTCGAATAGCAATCCATCGTTTAGCATTTCAAGTGGAGATTGAAAGAGTGTTTCAGTTCCATAGAAGTTCTTTTTATAAAAGAATTCCCCCAGATACTAAAGCTAAACTGCTATAAAACTAGGGACATAAACATCACATGTCAACACGACATGGCGTCGCGGGGGATATCGAGAAAGCGTGACACACAGGAATCCCGAGAGTTCATTTGAGTTTATTTTGACGTTTTCAAATGTTTTCAAATGTTGATAATATAATATATATAATTGTATTGTATAAAATCAAAATTTTCATTAGAATTGAATACATCTTAATGGATTGTATATTTCTATTCATTAGTATCTTTTATTGAGCCAGAACATTTATATTATGCAAAATAAGTAATATAATTACTGTCGTCGATCAACCTCAGCCTCGATAGTGTGTAATATATATTCTTTAGAATTTGACTACAGCTCACGATAATTTATGGAATGTACACATCAAACAATTGAAACACTTAACAATTCCACGGGCTTTAGTCAAATTGTAAAGAATAAATTACACGCTATCGAGGCTGAGGTTGATTGACGAGAACCGTGAAATGGTCTGTTTAATTAAAATGCAAAATATTTCCAACTTATGTGAGAGACCTTTTGAGATCATGCGGAAAATGCGGGAACGCGACTGAACGGATCGATATTGGTGAATTTTAGCATCAAACAACTAAAACAAAAACAAAGAAAAAATACCACCAAAAGTCTGATCGACTTAATTGAGTTTTGCTTTAAAATAAATGCGCGAAACTTCCAATTAAATAGTTATGTCTTTACGCACAAGAGAATTAAATTAATCGTTTAAAATCTTGAAGGACGATTAGTAAACACAGCAGAAAAATGCAAAACACGTGGTCAATGTTGACGTTTGGTGTTCATTGTGAATGTGATGGTAACTCAACTGCTCAATCTACAAGGACATGATTCCACAAGCTCAGATATTAATTGAAGATAAGGTGCTTTGAATCGCGTTCCTGACAGGTGTCGAACGTCGATTCTGAAATACTCACATACCAAATGCAGCATTGCTACATTAAACTTGCGAAGTTTGTTAGTGGCATACAAATTACAGATGTTATGTGTGTCGTAAGTGATTGGGTGGGTGATTCGGCATTCTTGGATAATGGCTTCACGAGTACGAGAGTATTCGGTTTGATCTGCAATGGCTTGTAAATCTGCGTCGTTATCTACATTTCGTAACTTCGCAGATGTTCTTGAGAAATATGACTTTATCTGTTTGGCTGATAAAAACTCTTCCACTGTAAATCTACGCTTCCCGTCATCATTTTTGGCGTGTCTCATGTCGATTGAGACCTGTTCAGGGTCTGCTTTATGGCCACTTTGTTGTCCGATCTTAAACTTGTCGTCGAGGTACTGTCTTTGGTTGATGGTAAAGCGTCCTTTCTTTTTTGATGTTTTTAATGCCCATCCTTGTAAAAGCTTCTCTGTTGGAGCACTTGATGGAGCATCGCCGGCTATACTTGGCTGCTTACTCGTTCCTTCCAGGAGCTTTTCCCTGTAAAGAATCTTGGCTTTGTCAAGAAGGGCGTGTCTTTCTTCGACAAACTTACACTTTCCATACAGGATGTGATGCTCTAGATTGGTATGGCGCTGGAACGTACACACACAACCATCAATTGGACAAGAGTAAAGTTGGCTTTCAGATAGCTGTTGTTGCTCTATTGTTACTTTTTCCTTCTGTCCAAGTGGTTTGCTGTCAGATACTCTAGGGGTGATATCCACAAATTCACCAGCAGTGAAATTAGAGCTTGTGAGGATATTCTGGGACAAGCAGCTGTGGACTAATTATAAACAAATTAATATCTCACATAGCACATACCTCGAATCGAAAAATTGAGCCCGATTTTGATAACTATTGTTCTTGCCTGCTCTTACCTCTAATAAAAGTAAAAGCTCTATTGTGTTCGAACATGATCACGAGGCTAGTCAGTCAAGAGCAATAGCAGGTCGCCATATTTTGATTCGGTCTATACATAGATTGTCTTCCTTGTGTGATCTTATTTTATGGTTTGGTTCTCTTGTAACATTATCTGAATAAAAGTAATGTATGCGCACTATGTACTGCTTTGCTATCTAACAGTTTTACCTTTTAAATTCGACCATGGTATAACATTTCCTTCACCGATCTTGTACGATTTCCATGTCACCAAACCCCTTTTCTCGTAGGAGAAGTTATTGAGGGTACTAACTCCTTCAATCTTATCCTCTGCTGATGTTCTGTGCTGTCCTCCCAAGTCTACCAATGCGACTCTAACACCATGGACACCACCATATGATAGCATTGCCTCTTTTAATTGGGAAGCTGTCAGCACGTCGTTGCCTTCGTTGATGTACCGACGCACATGGGCTT